>JAVTVY010032958.1:0-14890 GCA_036873755.1 Hanleya hanleyi
TATGTATCGCCAAATTTGAGAAACTTTGAGTGGAGGCGCTTGGTGGTGTGGCCCTGTTTTATAAGTTTCTGCAGCAATGTTTGGGACGTTGATTAAAATCGTCACATTTAACACAGGAGCTAGCAAATGCTACTAGGCGTGATATGTATACGCCATATGCAGGTCCCACTGGAATATTACTGTCCAGAAAGGGATAGGTTACGATGTCGAAATTGTAATCATCTCTTTTGTCATACAGTCGACGAGAGAGAAGGCCCGCTTCATTTTTATAGAGATATAGGTCTAAATACGATGTGCCTGTAGGGTTATCTGTAGTTTCCTTCAAATCCAGTGAAGGTGGATATATATCCTTCACTGCGTCATTTATAGCGATTATCCACAGCGAGAAAATGCACGCTCGCTAAGCACATATTCAGCGCATTTCTTATCAAGTTGGACTCGATACGAAGTCAATTTCACATTTTTGAAAGGTCCCTTGAGGTTGAATTGGGTCCCATTATCTGTAGAAGAGGGACACTAGATCACAGATCAGGGAAAACTGGGTCAACAAGATGAGTTTTGATATGAAACATTGGATTTTGATAATTGTTCATTCACGAGGTTTAGATAAATGACCCGAATAATAAAACGATTCCTTCATTGAATGACATCTTTTACCCGTCATATTCATTTTATCTCTGATTATTAGTGCACGACTTTATATTCCAAAACGATTAAACCGGAAACTTTGGTGAATTCAGCCTTGTTTGTGACAAGTATATTCACCATAGTGCTTAGCATCAAATAATAATCTGCAAAAGGCAACTCATTTGACCTCAACAAGTCAAGTTAATTAATAATGATGCTGAAGTGATTCTTGATGATTCTTCAAGTGTCACTACTAAACTTCTGACCTTAATTACGGTCTACCATCCGCTGACTGCGACTGACTGTAACCAATCGGACTAAAACGTAGCTTCAAAACGTAGCTGATTGGGTGCTCAATATCGAGCTATGAACGTGTGAAGAGTTAAACGAATAGCTCGATTATTTCCTAAAAAGTATGAATGTTGCGAATTATGCTTCTAGTTTGTTTTTTCTTCTTGAAATCAGCGAAAGGCGGGTACGCTGGGGATGGGGGGGGGGGGTGTAAAGTCTTATAATATGAGATGTACCAGCTCAGGCCAAGCTAAAACGATGGTAGAGAGTTAGATGTGTATTCGAGTTCCGCGAAACGCTCCATGGTAAATGTGATCAGTGTATCTCGCGGTTATGCCGGATCTTTTGCACGAAGTATAGTAGAAATATGTTCAAAATAAACCAGGATAAAAAGTTTCCGGTATGATGTGTTGTAGAGTGATTTTGATGTTCGCGGGGTTTTTTTTTGGTTTTTTTAAAATACATATGTATTAAAGAAACAGTTGCTTTGCGCTTATTACTGCTGTTCAATGGGGATTTCCATCTACTATAATTGGGTAACTCCAGCAGATAAGCCACTCTGTACTAAAGCTACTGATCTACCAGCATGAGTGATTTACATCGCATCACTTTGTTCTTCTGTGATTTGCAAAGTTCTTTTCAATGCATTACCCACGTGATCAGTCTGGGAAGGTACTTGAGATCACCAGCCTGAGAATTAGCCCACCAGCTCGGCGATGATTGTCTTCAGCAGCCGTGTTCACTCAATCCTACCTGCTATTAATCTTCTGACGTGGTACACTTGAATTGTGAAACTGAACTGAATATCCCTTGGCACCATGCAATCTCCCGTAAGACCATACTACCTATTTATTTTTGTTCATTTGAATTGAATTGAATATAGACCATGTGATACCATACGGTTAATATACAAGAACACTTTTACTTTTACTCATACTGACCATTCTGAATATTGGTTAATGTTTAGTCACACTGATTCATTAATCATTAGAATGTAATTATATCCACATCGTATTTGCGGGAGAGAGCATTTTATTCCTATCAGTAATTCTGATATGGCCCCCATTTGTTGTCATCGGTTGAAAAAAAAAAATGCTGACACGACGTTACTCTGTCAATAGTGGGGAGTAGTCGGAAAAGAATTTTAAACAGATCAGACAAAATTAAGTGGGATATAAATATTTAATTACATATACACTCGTCTTTCAGAGGGTTCATTTTTGTTCAATTAACACGTGAATATTACTTCCAAGTGGCATCATACAACTGGGATATTAAAAAAACACCTCTGATAATAATAAACACTACGTAAAATGCTGAACTGTACATGATAATATTTAGAAAGATTGGATTAATTCATAAGTGAATTATGGCCATTGAAGTACACGAACCCCCTTCTCTGAAAAGGAATATTTTTTTCAAGGTGATATTTGGATACGGTCCCTGAATGATGTCATATGAGATACAAAACCAAATCCTGATTCTATGTAACTCTGGCATATATACTAAATGCAATATAATAAATTTCAGACACTTGGGGTTATTCATAAGAAAGATATGTCAATTTATTCACACATCAGTTGAGTTTTACCCCCCAATTGTACCATAGGATTCGAATACAACTACGACATTAGGTATTTAAAAACTGCGCTACATAGCACTGAACAATATATGATGATGTTTAGATGAATGGGATCAGTGTTAAGAGATATATAGCAATTCAGTTACATATACCCCCTTTTTTGAAAGAGAGTATTTTTTCCGCTGACATTTGGATATGGTCCCCACGTGACGCCACACGATTGGATTACATAAACAAATCATGATATTATATAACTCTGTCATTATTGACGAGTAATATGTACTATAGCTCAGACCGATTGGGCTATAAATAGGAAAGAATGGGTTGTTTAAATTCACCTACCCTCTTTTTCGGTGGAACAAAACGAATATCTGTAGGGTGTCATTTCGGCAGCAATAAAAAAAATCTGCACCACTTTGGAAGACTATATCCACCCTGGTTGATACCCGCAATGGTCATAGAAATTCATGGTATAGATGAAAATTTTCTTGCCGGTGGGGTGAACAAATTTCTAAAATAAGGCCTTTTTTCAACTTGGCTCCCAGACTAAACACTTCGTAGTATATGGAGATGTATTAGGCCTAATACCCCAAAGACTCATTACGTCGTAATTGAGAAGCATTCATAAATAAATTTTGCTACAGCAGTTACAATGGGTTGCGAAATCGCAGACATCAACCAAATAAACATATCATTTGTATTGTCCACTACATCAGGGGTCATATTGGCAATGCTGTCAAACAGGGCTATTCTCTGTACCTTAAAACGAGAACTTTTGAGTAGAAAGTGTGTTTCATCTTCAACTACCGGACAAGTGGCACATTGCCGTTGTTCCGGCGGGGTATTATTGTACCTTCCCTTTTCAATTTGTAGCTTATGTGCACTCACTCTGAAACGAGTTAGTGCCAAACGGTCATGTCTATTAGGTATTGAAAAGATGGCATATTCTGCTTTTAATTCTTTTTTAAATAGACAGTAGGATTGCAACTTACTGAATTTTGTAATTTATTGCTCAAATCTACACCTGCTATTGCTATGCCTTATATCCTCCTTTAGGAGATCCTTTGCAGAATAAAAGTTACCTCCCTTTAGGGAGCTCAGTTGGTTTACTCTGCGCATGCGCCCCATGAAGTCGTCCTCTTTTTATCCTGCATCTGCCGCGTGTAGACGTGTTTGAAAGGAGTTCCTGTTAGGTTGTAGATTTAGACATAACCTAGGGTTATTTTCTGAAGCTAACTACTAGCAGATTTATTTTGGACAATGTCTGATCAAACATTCCCTGAAAGTTCCAAATGTTGCCGTTCCTGTCGGCATTCTTGGTCTATTTTGGATTCCCATTCGACCTGCTTTTCATGCAAAGGACATTTATGCTATCGGCAGGTCACCTGTTTGGAATGTTTGGACTGGGACGATTCTACCTGGCGAAATTACGGTCATCGGTGGATTCCAACCTATCTGTTGACGAGAGACGACAATCAGAAATGGCTCTCGTCGGCGACATGAAGTTCAACGTAGATCTACCTGGATCGCACTTGGAAGTGTCCCATCTTTCCAGCTCTAGCATGTCGAATCCTTTGTCTTCTAGAATTCCCTCAAGTGGCACAGTGAAGCAGGTGGAAATCAACAACTCGACTCTACCCCTGGCATACCTAGACAGGTGTATTCGAGGTCATCACGACATCAGCGACTCGTCTGACGGCTCTGGGACACAGATCAAGTCTGGAGTCTGCAATCATCCGCCACTGTTTCTGGAACAACAAAGACACAGTCTCCAAGTGGCGGTCTCCTTCAACATTGAGAGCTACCATCGCGGATCGACCTTTTGTTATCGGGACCGGACAAAAGGCCTTTTCTTCTGCATCGAGTACTCACCCTTGGCCGTTTGTTTCTTATTCAGATCAGCACAACGGGTTTCGGCTTCGCCTCATCAGTCAACCTCAGTTGATGTCCATCCACAGCCCAGTACATCGACACTACGGGCTCCGGCTTCATCCAATCAATCGACTACTGCTGATGTTCATCCACAGCCTAGTACTCTGCTATAACGGGATTCGACTTCACCCCAACGATCTAAGCCCCGTCCTGCTTCTACGACTGCTTCGTCTAAAACAGTTTCTCGAGCTACGGCATTGTAAAACAAATGATCTACATGAATTTGATTACCATAATTAACTGGATGATCAAATTGGTCAAATACATATGAGGCGGACGGATAAGAATTTGAGCTCAAATTTGGTGTTGATTCATGATTGAACATTGATTTCATGGCTTTTATTGAGAAACATCAGTTATCTCCAAGTATAGAAATGTTTGATTGGTCAGTTCAGAATTTGAAATGAAATGAGGTATTTTCATTGGCTGCGCGACTGCCTTCCAAGACCATGACACTTCTCCGTTCACCCGTCCGTTACCGATCGTCCCTCGTTCAGATCCCGCAGCGACACTTTGGGCTCCGGCTTTACATCTCCCTCCACCGGACGCCAACTCTGTTGACACGGATGCGTTAACGTTTGCGGATAAGATGACGGCATTGATTGCTCTCGTTCCTGAGATGCCCGAGCCTTGAAGTACTGTCTCTACTTCTACTCGTTCTAGACGCAAGCGTGTGACAGCGGATTCTTCTGTCGTTTCGACGTCAACTCTAACTTCCTGTGCTCCGTCTCTGAAATGGACGCCTTTCTCGTCCCGACACCGTTTTTCAGACCGAATGGCAGCTTCACCAGGAGATCTTCCAGCGCATCACCAGCATCTGGGAGTTCCTCTTGATCGACCTGTTTGCGACGAGGAACAATGCACAGCTCTCCCTCTTCGTCAGCCCGATTCTGGACCCTCGAGCCTTCGCCATCGACGCCCTATCGATCAGCTGAGACAACTTCCTTGCATAGGCCTACCCTCCCATTGTCCTGCTTCAGGAAGTTCTACAAAAGATTGCTCAGCATGACTGCGTCATCCTTGTCGTCGTCCCGTGATGGCCTCATCGACCGTGGTTTCCGGCTCTGGTTCCTCTTCTCACCGCCCCACCACGCCACCTACCAGCTCGGCCCAGCCTGTTGCGTCAACCTCACGGGATAGTCCACCACAACCCCCTGTGGCTCAACTTACACGTCTGCAGACTATCCAGGGTGCACTCACAGACCAAGGATTTTCAGCAGAAGTTGCAGAGACGATGGTTTCAGCAAACCGATCTTCCACATCACAGCTCTATACAATGTCTGTGGACATACTTCGTCTCCTGGTGTCGAAGCCGAGGCATCGATCCCGACGCTGCCTCTCTTCCCATAGTAGCGGACGTCCTCCTTCACCTACACCAAGATAGAAAGATTCAAATCAGCACCATTGAGGGGTACCGGTCAGCTTTAGCCAGGGTTCTGCATCTATCGACGGGCATTGACATTAGCCTGGACGACTACATCTCTGCCCTCCTACGCGCCTTCGCCGTACAGTCTCGCCGAACCCGACTACTGCTACCGAAGTGGGATATTGGGGTGGTTCTTAGCGCTCTTCTTCGCCCACCCTTCGAACCTCTACAGCCAGCCTCTATAAAAGCTGTTACCTACAAGACTGCCTTCCTGACGGCCTTCGCCTTGGCTTCTAGAGTATCCGAGCTTCTCCGAGAGAAGTCGATGACTTGGACCGTAGATTGGTCCCGCATCTCTTTTCGACTCACTTCAGAGTTCATCGCCAAAATGAGGCTGTGGGCCAAGGTCCTTGGGCTCAACGTCTATATTCTATCCCAGCATTAACAGACTTCGTTCGTGGCCTTGATGACGACATCCTGTTATGTCCAGTACGAGCAATACGTCACTACGTCACCCGTACCGACCCAGTTCGGGGGTCTCGTCGACTTCTCTCTCTTCATCCAGCTGCAGCTTGTGACATCACCAAGAACACGGTGGCCTCTTGGTTGAAGAAGACCATTAGGTGGGCATATCTACTCGCCCTCGTCGCTCCCCCACTTCTGGCCTCAGCATCTTCCCATGAAATACGAGCCTTCGCTACATCATGACCATTATGGAAGAACTTATCCATGGATGACATTGTCCAATCCTGTGCTTTGAGTGCCAATTCGACTTCTACCGACTACTATCTGAGGGACATGTCAGTACAAACAGATAGTGACCACGCTAGGGCCGCTGGTAGCTGCCCAGCATGTGGTCCGTTAGTTTCCAAAAAGGGGGGGGGGGGAGGGTAACACCGATCGCCGCAGCAAGCCAGCCAGCCAGCTAACAAGACCCGACACATCGGTGAGTATTATTTACATCCGTGTCGGAGACAAAGGGACTTAAGAGAGACGTGTGAGACGGCGATGACAGTATGATCAGCTGATCCTCTAGTATTCGGATTCAGAAGCTGGTATGTACATGACCTTTCTTACCGTCTCACTAGTTTTTACTCTCTGAGCTCCCTAAGCTTCTATACGACACGGAAATCCTCTAAAGAGTTAAAAAATGTACCACATCCACGACCACCTCAGCGGTTACTCTGCATGAACTCAGGAACTGCAACAAGGTCGAGGTCCCTACCTCCATCTGTTGGTAGTATGGCATAGCAATAGCAGGTGTAGATTTGAGCAATAAATATGAAACATTTATAAACAATGTTGGTATTTATTATCAAATCAAACCTGCTATTGCTTTGATTGCCCAACCCATCCTCCCCTCAATCTACAGCTGAGCTCCTTAAAGGGAGGTAACCTTTATTCTGCAAAGGATCTCCTAAAGGAGGCTATAACGCATAGCAATAGCAGGTTTGATTTGATAATAAATACCAACATTGTTTATAAGTGTTTCATATTTGCTCTTTCCACCCCTCGGCAAATATGGATAGTAATTTCTCTTTAATAAATCGCAAAGCAGACTAGGGAAACAGCAGCCTTGATTCTCCCATCTGCACAAGTCCAGGTAATCCCTAAATCCTCGCAGTGAGTTACCTGGACCTTTTTGGTGATTCGGATGAGTTCTCGAATCGTTGCGTCTATTACACAATCTCGTACATTTCATCCCCAGCGGTGGTTTTGAATTAGCGCGTCGGTATCTGGAACCTGCGTTTCTCGCTTTGACACCCGATGTCGATTTCAAAGGTAGTCTGGCCGGCGACGAAATTCAAACCAGTCAAAACACAAACCTCGCTGCGGATTGGCCTGATGAGCTGCTTCAGCGCGCTTATTGATTGGTTCGATTTAGTAGAAACCCCTCGAACTATTTATATCCAGAGCTGCAATCTGTAACTAACCAAGCCAGTGTATCGATCGTAACCTATGGATTGATACACTGGCTCGCGAGGATGTGATTCTCCCAGATGTACAGACAACCAGTGTCTGAGAGTGTTCTTGCATAACGTACCAGAATTATCTCATATCGAGAGAGTTATACCAAGTGTTGTAAGCCCACTCTTGGTGTCAATAGAAAGGCTAGTAATTCTGCTATACGGGCAAAATTAGGCAGACTTTCTTTTGGCAGTATTGGCCAAGCTTGATGCCGTCAAACTGGTATCAGCTCCAGGATTGCGAAGACTGATTCCCTTACTTACAACAATAAAATAAGAATAATGGTGCCAACAATCTTTCTTAGATGTGGGAAATTATCACAGAACATTTGATAAGCGAACAGTTGATGAGTTTAAACTGGACTGACAGAGTATGATGTTCAGTCCATCTAATCATAAATTGAACACTTATCCTACGCTCAAAAAAGAGTATCGTTTAGAAAAGTATCTAACGTATAATTTGGATAAGCCAGAACGTGTGCTTATTACCAAACTCCGAACAGTTCATATTATGCTGGACACTGATCAGCCCAGCCAGTACAGCACCCGGTAAATCATCCAAGGATTGATCGGGATCAACATTGCTTAATATCGGTCATCTGGCGAGAAGCGATGTGCCCAACGTGATAGCCATATCCCAGTTTAAGTGGATTACCTTCCTGACCATTCTTCAATTTATTCGCTTACCGTACTATAACTCCTCTTTTTGCTAACAATACTTTAAGGGGGTAGATGACGTACATTTCCACGCGCTTATGGGGCTATGATATGGTGATTTGTCGATTTTTTCACATCAGGCTGAATTTCCAAAAGTGACACCTCAAAATATGATAAATATAAACAGAAGACTGACACAACAAAATCATTTATGCTCTTTACTGGCGGTTCAATAGAGCGGTAGGCATGACCAAAAAGTTGACATTTTAAATTCATTGGTTGGAGAGCGCAAAGTGCTCATTAGTTTGAAGATTATGCTTGTGGTACCCCCTAAAATTCATCTGTATTTACTTTAACAAAATGGCAAAGGTGAAGATGCTTTATAGATGAAACTCCAAGAATATTCCCCATCTCCACCCTGATTGCTCATCATCAATCCCCCCTGGACATATAGGGCTGGAAAGGCTCAATGTATCTGTTTTACCGCTGCTATTTTCCAAGAAAACATGGTGATCTGTTTTTTATAGGACCTCCTGTTTTTTATATAGTATACATAAACATAGGCTAATTTC
This sequence comes from Hanleya hanleyi, assembly GCA_036873755.1. Lineage (NCBI taxonomy): Eukaryota > Metazoa > Mollusca > Polyplacophora > Lepidopleurida > Hanleyidae > Hanleya > Hanleya hanleyi. The sequence goes on from JAVTVY010032958.1 coordinate 8,995, forward strand.
CTGTAAGAGAGAATATTAAGCGGTCAACAGTTTTCATTGATGCCGGCAAGACATAATGATGTTCTAAAAATATCAAATCCGTATCGCTGATCAGTCTTAATCCATATGATATTCGTTGTAAAGTCATCATCCAGAGAATGATGTATCTCAGTCACACTTTGATTGAGACTGTTCATATGAGCACCATGAGGATCTTGAAGTACATGTGATCATACGGCCCCTAGCTCCGGGTTAAGCGGAATTAGACACAAGTTAAGAAACGTGACTCCATAGATCTTGCACGCTAAGAACGTATAATGCTATCAGCGTGCGACATGTATCGCCAAATTTGAGAAACTTTGAGTGGGGATCATACGGCCCCTATCTCCGGTTTAAGCGGAATTAGACACAAGTTAAGAAACGTGACGCCATAGATCTTGCACGCTAAAACGTATAATGCTATCAGAATGCGACATGTATCCCCAAATTTGAGAAACTTTGAGTGGGGACTCTTGTTGGTTTCTGCAATAATGTTTTGTGAGGTTGATAAAAATCGTCACATTTAACACAGGATCTAGCAAATGCTACTAGGCAAGATATGTATACGCCATATGCAGGTCCCACTGGAATATTACTCTCCAGGAAGGGATAGTTTACGATGTCAAAATTCTAATCATCTCTTTTGTCATAAAGTCGACGAGAGAAGGCCCGCTTATTTTTTACAGAGATATAGGTCTACATATGATGTGTCGGTAGGGCTATCTGTAGTTTCCTTCAAACCCAATGAAGGTGGATATATATCCTTCACTGTGTCATTTATATAGCGATTATCCACAGCGAGAAGATCGTCTATATAGCGTTTGGTGAATGAGAAGGAACGGGCTTTGAATTGATCGATTCCTGAAAGCTCCTGTATATCAGAGAACATATTCAATGAAAACTATATGTGTTTGTTCTTATATAGCAAAAAGGGAAAACTTTGACCTGAGGAAATTTGATTTAAAGAACTTCAAGCAAGAAGCAGTCAAATTTCCCTATGTATTCAAGTTTCTGGCTATTTAATGATACACATACATATGGCTGCCATATTTTCATAACGAGTATGCTGATCAACTTTTCTCATTTATTATCTTCTATGAACCTGATGAATAAATAGTGAAATGAAAAGAAAATCAACCTCTAAAAATGAACGTCATCTACTTAATCTGTTTCAAAGGGAAAACAAAGTGTGCTATTCATTAAATTTACAGCGCATTGGCAGGTGGGCCGACCCGAGCACAGAAATAAATTACCGTGATTTCACAGTAAATGTTTGTTGGAGTTCACAGTATATTTAATCGTAAACACATTAATCTGTAGATATTTCAGTTGAAAAAAACTGGAATGAGTAAACTATGCACAAACATAACCAAAAGATAAGGTTTTCTCTGAAAGCAGGTTGATCTCTTTGCACACGAAACGCCCAGTTGCAGGAAACAACAACTACGTTGTACAACGTCAGAGCATTATCAGAACACGCTCCGGGAGGGTCGTGGCGGCTAACTTTAATTTTCGGCCTAAATTACGGTTTGGTTTGAGTGTTATCTTATATGTGAAGTTGTGTCCCACTTATAAATCGTAAGAAAGTGTAATTGTTTCACAGATTCCTTCGTGAAACTTGTGGGCACCGCATTAGTATACACAAAGAGAGGAAATACGCGAACAAGCAATGGCCATTTCGCCCTTCCAGCATTCTCATGGCATCAGATTGTATATCTCCTATTGTCATATATACCGATGTTTACCGACGGTTTGGACGTTACAAATTCTAACGTTGGGAGAATGCCTTCCAGTGACCTAGCTACGTTTCTACGGAACCGATAATTGTAAACAACGGTGCAACCTAATTACAGCTGAATGCCTATTAAAACACGGTAATTATAAAATAAGGTGCAATATTTTACAGTTTCAATCACGTTAAAAAGCGGTCATTTCAAAATACGGTGCAATGCAATTTTACAATTTTATTGTACTGTAAAATTGCATTGCACCGTATTTTGAAATGACCGCTTTTTAACGTGATTGAAACTGTAAAATATTGCACCTTATTTTATAATTACCGTGTTTTAATAGGCATTACTGGCACCTTTTCTGACAGTACATTTAACTGTGAATTTACGGTGTGATTTATAACAGTGAGCCTTTGCCGATGAATATAGTTTCAGATGAATATCCTATCAGCTCACTCGATATTTCGTCAGTCGACGTTTAGCAATATCCATCAACACATCGAGTAATCATCAGCAACCACACGATGGACAACAACAACTGGGAAAAGTTACACATATATACCTGAATACGTTGAAATAGCGATTATCTCACACAATAATCATGGAGGTATTGTCGTTCCAGATGACGGAATTCAGACACTATCAATTTCTGTGGATATAATGTGAGTTCCCCTATTATTTTGTCCTATAAATAATCAACACTGGTACGTGATAAGGAGCGGGGTGGACAGGAATCTAGAATTGTACATGAATGCTAAACTTGAAAACGTGAAGCAAATAGCAAATAGCCCAGATACCATATTTGTTTCAACGCGGAAATAGGAAATCATGACGTCATGGAGCGAAAGCATTTTTCTGTTAAATTTATCAACTGTTTCCGCATATATCGCTAACAGTCAAATGGACAGACGATTCAAGGGATGTAGTGATGATTTTCTACAATAGCCGTCCATGTTACCAGTCTTAAGACTAATCACATACTCTTCGTGGACAACTCATATTCTTCAATGATAACCGTTAAACTCCAAGTCTATAAGCATTAAAAATTCTTTGTGTTAAACAAACATTCCAATGACATTCAAATGGGAGGGAGGAGGGAGGGAATTTGGCTTAATGTCACACTCAAGTTTGTTTCACTCATATGGTGACAGTCAGTTTGGTTGGTGGAGGAAGCCGGAGTACCCGGAGAGAACCACCGCCCTTCGGCAAGTAACTGACAAACTTTCACACATGGACTAGCTGGGCTCGAACCCGTGCCGGTTCAGCGGTGTGAGGCTAGCGGTCACCAGCGAAGCGCCTTAGACCACTCGGCCACCGAGGGCCCGACATTCAAATGGATGATATATTGACCACGTCATGACTTCCAGCCATTTTTGTCTCTAAAACTCACAAATGCGCCACATGCTATGAAACATGGAGGATCAACATGGAGACATGGAGACAACGAAATTTAACAGGCATGATAAGCTGAATATACATGGGAAATCCTGTCATTCTGAAAAGTTTCGCGATAATCGAATGGATGAGGAAGAGATTTGCATGGATGGTTTACAACCAGTATCAAATCCTCCGCTCGTGTCATCATCCAACTCTTAAATGCGAAACTTGTGAAATATCATTCGCAAGCAAGTTCAACCTCTTCCATTACATGACATACGTCGTGCCATCTCCTTATGATATATGTCCGATGACGTTCAAGAGACGAGATAAGTTGGACGAGCATAACAATTAGATCACTCTAAGAGAGTTTTATAGATCACAATAGTTGAAGGTGCGACGAAAAAGCTGGAAACATAGAGCCATCCTCTTCAGCATGCAGCAGAAGGTAAGAGATTTATACTTTAACCGAGTAGTAGTGGTAGTAGTGAAACAATGACTCCACGATAGTTCGTCTAAGCCAAGTCCTGCTCAGATATAGTCAGTATTGGAGTAGATATTCCGAACACGACTCCCAATGATTATTTTAACCAATAGGTTTACCGGCTCGAAAAACATAGTTTTGATTGCCCGGGAAGACCTTCTGTGAGGAGTGTGTAAACCAGGGAAGAGACTGAACCTGATGTCATCGTCCCATCTCAGAACGGCGATATGATACACACGCGAAGATTTGTGATGGTAGCCACGGCAAACAGACAATTGGAAAACCAAATGCCAAGGCGGTGGTAGACAATATGAATCGGCTTTAGATGGAGCGCTTCAAATGTCCGAGTTTCTTCCATCTCCCTCGATCATTTGAGATTTCTCATTGACAAAGAAAATTCAGTTGCAAAAAGATCTACTATATAATCAGATCGAAGAGAGAAAATGTATCAAATGTTTTCTTACTTTAACCCTATCTGGCCTGGGCTTTTGGGGTCCTGTTCACGCTTGGGGGTGCCATCTGAGCCCCCTAAATATTTTTCTTGCCCCTTAAATAAGTAAATAATAATCTGATGTTAAATAAAATCGTCTTTGCTCACTTTTCCTCGCTAAAACTAAATACGTGGTTCAATTACAACACATATAATGCCATAACCTAAACATGGGATGAAGCTAACACACATTCATCGGGGAATTCAATTTTCGCAATCCACCTGGCTCCCACCATACACCAAATTCAATACCGAAAACAGTAATTCGAAGAATGACTTCGCAAAAAACTTTTTTAAAATAATGAATAACAGTGTATTCGGGAAAACAATGGAGAATTTAAAGAGTCGTATGTACGTTTGAATCGCGATTCTAAAAAACTACAGCAACTGTCGGCCAAGTCAAACTTTGATTCCTTCAAAATTTATTCTCATGATTTGGCAGTTATGCGTTTGAAAACGACAAAGATGACTTTGAACAAACCTACATGTTTAGGCTGTTCCATTTCGGATATTTTGAAACTGGTAATGTATTACTTCCACTACGAATATATCCAGGCTAAGTATGGGGCACACACAATGTTGTTGTTCAACGACACGTATAGTTTGTGCTGTGAAATCCGTACAAAAATATATATGATGACATGGACCATGATAATCATCTGTTTGGCACGAGCAGTTATCCAAAGCATGATCCACTTTAGAGCACTATACTAGTGCAAAATGCTAGCCAAAATGAAGGATAAATGTTTTGGTATCTCTAGAGTTTGTGGGCTTGAAAATCCTGAATATATAGCTTGTTGTACATGGAGAAAGAACAGAAAAAGAAAATTATTACAAGCGTCTGGTCCGTCATTCATAATTCAGCCGTCGTCCATTAGAGAATATCCGCGTCCATAATCCAAAGACCTATTCCATATTCCATATAACAGTATTAGCACCAAATTCAAAAAGACAATCATATAGTATACATAAACATAGGCTTGTTTCCTGCAAGAGAGAAGCGGTCAACAGTTTTCAATGATGCCGGCAAGACATCATGATGTTCCAAAAATATCAAATCCGTATCGCTGATCAGTATTCTTAATCCATAATATTCGTTGTAAAGTCGTCATCTAAAGAATGATGTTTCTCAGTCACGCTTTGATTGTGACTGTTCATATGAGTACCATGAGGATCTTGAAGTACATGGGTTCATACGGCCCCTAGCCCCGGGTTAAGCGGAATTAGACACAAGTTACGAAACGTAGCGCCATAGATCTTGCACGCTACGTTCGTATTTTGCTATCAGCATGCGATATGTATCGCCAAATTTGAGAAACTTTGAGTGGAGGCGCTTGGTGGTGTAGCCCTGTTTTAGAAGTTTCTGCAACAATGTTTTGTGACGTTGATTAAAATCGTCACATTTAACACAGGATCTAGCAAATGCTACTAGGCGCGATATGTATACGCCATATGCAGGTCCCGCTGGAATATTACTGTCCAGAAAGGGATAGTTTACGATGTCGAAGTTGTAATCATCTCTTTTGTCATACAGTCGACGAGAGAGAAGGCCCGCTTCATTTTTATAGAGATATAAGTCTAAATAGGATGTGCCTGTAGGGTTATCTGTAGTTTCCTTCAAATCCAGTGAAGGTGGATATATATCCTTACTGCGTCATTTATATAGCAATTATCCACAGCGAGAAGATCGTCTATATAGCGTTTGGTGAATGAGAAGGAACGGGCTTTGAATGGATCGGTTTTTGAAAGCGCCCGCATATAGTCATATTTATAAGAGAACAGATATAGGTCAGCCAA
>JAVTVY010032959.1:0-136618 GCA_036873755.1 Hanleya hanleyi
GTTGGATCCCGTCCAGCTCTCTCCAAGATGGCGCGTAACTCATTGACACCAATTACATTATCGACGGCCACGCTTTTGAAGTAGGCGACGAACCCTGGAATGAGAATTAGATTGGAATTGAAATTTAAAGTATTGAAAGGAATAAAGTTGGCCTCAGGTTTAGTTGCGTGGCTACTCCGACGTCCGTGCTGCACTGAATGACCTAATTTACAATCCCTTCAAGATTAACCTGGAAGTATCTGCTGTAGAAGCCAGATGCGGTCACTCACGTTCTAACAACTTAGACTTTTTTTTGTAAATGGACCAAAAAGTCGAAAGAGCTAGGTGTCGATAGGAATAAGCTAGGCGTCGATAGGAAAGAGCGAGAGTTCGATACGAAAGTGCGAGAATGATCTCGCAGTTTCGTGTCGTACTCTACGGTTCAAACAGTTGAATTTGCGAGGTTACTCTTGCTCTTTCTATTTTTTGACCCATCGAAAAAATCTAAAGTGCGAGAACGCGAAGAGCCGCATCCGGTTTCCACAGCCTGCCGAATCGGTTCAGGGTTCTGCGCACTGTTTAAGTGCGATTCTGAGTACAACCTCATTGGCGAAGGGGGAAAAATGTCATGGCTTCAATCAGCGTAGGTTTACCTTCGTGGGAACTAGGCGAATCAGGAAACCAGGATTTCCTGACAAACGGACATTTGTGCCATAAACGTGATGAAACTAACGCTGAGGAGATAATAGGCGGATTATGGGCGAACAAGAGGCCGCGCAATGCTCCGCACTTTGACCGCTGCCCAATGAGCGTGCGCTAAAGCAACAACAGACTGCTAAACCCAAAGTAAGCAAAGTCACGTTAGTCTAGCGAGCAGAGAAAAGCATTTCTAGTGACCGTGAACAAAAACACTGCAGTGGATATGGAGTCACGGTACTCCCTTTTTCATCTCGTGCTCTCGTGCCGACAATTGCCAATTCATCTTACGTCACGACATAGGCAACTGCATGCGTTTTCATCCGCTCCAAATTTGATCCTCGGCAAGTGAATCAATGTCTTCAGATATCATCAGCTTCACTGGAGAGCATGCCATCGTATAATATATTTGATTATCGGGTTGCTCGTATACCATGGACAATGAACCTCGACCTTACCAGTCGTTGAACAAAGACGACTGTGTTACATTTCAGGATTAAGGAAGGTAACACGTCAACAGGGTTGCAGACACTGGGATTTCAGCAAAGTATACCACTGAAACCATCTTGCGTAATACGGTCTTTCATAGTGAGTCGACTACGCATGCGCCACCGGAAACGCAACTCACTAAAGACAACAAAAGGGGTTAAAGACGTCGGAGTTTCACCAAATGATACCAGGGGACCAGTCATACGCAATACAGCATTATGGTTAGAATGCCAACCTGAAGTGAAACTCACTATCGAAAACTACAGGGGTTGGAGATTCCGGGATTTCGCCGAAGGAGAACCATGGAACCAGTCATGTTTAATAGGGCGCCCTGTGTCGACTACTCATGTGCAAACGGAAGTGAAACTTCCTTCCGAGAACGACAGGGCTCATACACACCAGAGTTTCACAACAGCAGATGCCTATGCCCAGTTATGTGCAAAAGCGCACTCTGGGTTAACTGGACCTGCTTAACCGGAAGTGAAACTCTCTACCGAGTACACCAGGGGTTGGAGATATCGGGACTTTACCAAAGAAAACCCCTGGATGCAGTCACGTGGAAGATGGCATTGCGAGTCGACTGCCGATGCATAACCGGAAGTGAAGTGCTCGGTTTTGCTTTTAATTCCTGACAGAATCAGACGTTCATATTTTTAAATCAAGCACATACACAGGTTTGATGTTTTAGATCCGGACTTGCGTTTGTATATGGCAACATACAAACGGTTGAATGAAAGGTAAGGATTTTGAACTTTGGGGTTCAACCGAGGTACTAGCACGTACGAGATAGGCTTACGGCCCAGACAAGTATGTGTAACAGCATGTAAAGGTTGAGCGAAAAGGACAATAAGTGCATTAAAACTTGATAGTACATATCTGGAAGATACTAAGCATCTTCCATGTAAGTTTCCAAGTTGTCCATCAAACAGTAACCGAGATAAGGTACAGACAAGAAATTAATATCTGGCAGGATAATGGGCCATAACTCTGTGAAAAGAAATCGCCGAAACGCGAAACACAACTGACAGTGCATATCTGCAAACTACTAAGCATCTTCCATGCACGTTTCGAAGTTGTCCATCAAACAACGATCGGCTTATTGTCCGGACAAGAAATTATTAACTAGCATGATAAGGGGCAAGGGACATAAAATCATGGAAGTGCGTAAAACACAGATAGTGCATATCTGCAGGGTGCTAATCTTCCATGTTCTATTTTCGACCATATAATGGTACACTTTTCAACTAATATATCAATCGGACAAAAGGAGAGGGAAACTATTGAGAATGCTTGGATATCTGCAAGACATTGAGCATCTTCCATGTAATTTTCGAAGCTGTCCATCAAATATTAACTGAGAAATGATCCGGACAATAAATTATTGACTGACGAGAAAGACATTGCTGACGGACGGACGACCATACGACCAGACGTACATGCATGTCGATTACAAGACCCCCACAGACCGATGGGCTGATGGTTGAAAACTAGATAACGGGTTATGTGCACGAATTTGCATGAATATTGAGCGTTTAGTTGAACCAGAACAAAAAACATATTACATGTATGGTGTAGGAAAACACATACTGCATCTAATGGATGTGTATCAGATATATATACACAAATGACAGGCATATCATAAAGGCGTATTTTTGCCAGTGTATCACTTGTAACCACATGGGAAAATGAAAAAATAAAACGCTATACCCTTATGTAGTATACCTCGGGAACATATATGCATTACCTTACACATGTACCCTATATATTGTATAATGAATTAGAATATATCGCGATAATGTATCGGGTACCGGTAATGCAATATTCATATCTGAGATATTACAAATGGTATATCCATCGGGCGAAAGGGAGGGGGGATATTGAGGATGCTAGGATATGTAAGACGATAGCGGCCAATCGCGTTCTCGCTCAGTGAATACAATATAGGTTCATATTGCGTGAACGAAAGAATGCGGGGGAGCGAGAATGCAAGATTATTCTCGCGTCCTCCTCGCGCGTTCTCGCCTCGTATTCTCCTCCCATGGAAAACGCGAGGAACCGACGGAGCGAGAATGCGAGAATGCGAGAATCGACAAATTTGGCGCATTCTCGCGTTCTCGCATTCTCGCTCCCTCTTGTGGATAGTTTACAAATACAAAAGCCACCATTCGTGCACGCTCGCCAACGTCCGGTTTAATGTTGCGTTGCCTCTCTAATGGTTCGTGCGTGGTGACCAGACACTGGCACAATCATAACCCCCCGAATTTGGTGGAAAGGAGTATTTCATTACAAAATTGTTATATAATTAAATAAATATCGAATAAATAATATGAATCCACATAGTTTATTTAAGGCAGATGATACACTTATTTATGCCTACAGTTCGCGAAGTAATCCCCTGGTTGTGAAGAGGATATTCAAAATGGCTGTGAGTAGTATGTCCACGGGATTTAAAGCCATATTTTGCCGGGGGAGGTAACTCTTGCATCCGCCAGGGGGCGCTGTTGTGGCGGTGAATACGAGCTTGGTATGTATGAGGGTCTGGTTGAATGGGGCGTGACCTGTGAACATGATAGGACATGTATTGACCTGTCTGTGGGGTTTTTCCACAATGTCGGTGACGTCCGTGTCTCTTCGGTCACCTCCCGAAGAGACACGGAGGTCACCGAAGATGTCACGGAGGTCACCGAAGAGACACGGAGGTGACCGAAGATGTCACGGAGGTCACCGAAGAGACACGGAGGTGTCCGAAGAGTCACGGAGGTGCCCGAAAAGACACAGACGTACCCGAAAAGACACGGAGGTCGCCGAAAAGACACGAATGTCACGGAAAAACGTATAAAAGCGGGAATTTTTAGGGCATTGCTGCAATCATTGGCCTATCTCACCTGACCGGGACCTGACCAGCCTGAGCCACCCTGACCACAGCAGCTAATACCAGTGTAGCCTCAACACCTACCTGACGAGGAGCGATTTGCCTGAGCCAGCTTGCCTCACCAGCACCCGTAAGAATTTTTTTTCCCAATCTCCGGCCACTTTCGCTACTACTCGTACTGATGACGTCACATGATATGGACAGTCCTCAAATCGGGGTCTACATAATGTTTTACATTTATTTTATGGAGCTAGGATACCCCCCTGTATATATAGAGTTTCAATTTTTTTTTTTACTTCTAACCCCCCCCCCCTTTACATATAGAGTTTTAAAAAATTATTTTACTTCTAACCCTCCCCCCCCAAAAAATAGACTACCAATACCAATTTCCCCTTATTTTTTTATTTATTTTGAAAAAAATATTTGTTTTATATTTTATATATGTAGGTAGGGACATGTAGGGCTTGTTATATCCCCCCCCCCCCCACGCAATAGACTACCAATACCAATTTCCCCTTATTTTTTATTTATTTTGAAAAAAATATTTTTTATATATTTTATATATGTAGGTAGGGACATGTAGGGCTTCATGTTATATTTTGTGCACGATTAGAAGTCCCCCTTTCGGGATTAATTGGTTGGCCGTAAAAACGGCCGTTTTTTATAGTAGGCCTACTCCTACTCTTCCAACACTTGTTGCATGTCTTTTGGGATGATGGTGATTCGTTTGGCATGGATGGCGCACTGGTTCGCCCGCTCGAACACCTCCATCATGTAGGATTCACTGGCCTCTTGAAGAGTCATGACGGCGGAGCTCTGGAATCGAAAATCCGGCTTGAATTGTTGTGCGATTTGTTGTGCTAGGCGTTGGAATGGGAGCTTTCTGGTCAGAAGTGTACTGTTGGTTGTATACTGGCTGATTTTCCGTAGGGCGACGGTGCCTGGCCTGTATCTCTGGGGCTTTACTCCTCCGGTAGCTGGGGGGTTCTTCCTGGCTGCCTTGGTGGCCATCTGCTGAGCTTTCCCTCCGGTGTATCGTCTTGGTATTCCTTTTGTAGGCATGATGAAATCATTGTTGTGCAACTCTAGCTCAGAAGCTCTGGTTTTTATCTCGTAGGCGCGGACCTCAGCGAAATCGTGACCATTTTTTTTTAATTAAAAAATTTAAAGACAAAATGTGTTTCTTGCCGATCTACAAACCAGGCTAATTTTTCAATGCACCAAATAAATCAACTTTGAGAAGTTTTAGTGTAATCCTAAACAAATATTAGGGTTCACGTATGGAGAACTGTCAGTTTTTGCCATTTTCCTTTGTCTGAAAGGGCGACTTTCACCTCATCATGGTGTTAAAAGCGCGGTAAATTTGAAATAAATTCACCAACATCTCTAAAAAGCTTTAGGATTTCCCCTAAGAAGGTTCTAATGTGATCCTGAAAAATTTACGAAGTTTATGGATGGGGAAGTATGAATTTTTAACTTCCAAACTCGGGGGGTATAACACACGGCTATTTACATGCAGTATATTCACTGCCAACATGGTTGGAAATAGGGGGGGGGGGTATTTGTTTACATTTACACCGGAATTTACCTCCAATATTTCTCCTTGTGTACAATCCCGCCAGGATATGAAAATCTACATATTATCTTGAAGTGTGAAGTTTCCAGATGCAGATATAAGCGGAGAAATTTTTGTTTTCTGACAAAAACATTGGCACATTCTGTGTATGATGAACCATCGCACCAATTTTGAGCTGCAGAAAACGACATATTTCACAACTTTCGGCAGATTTTCAGTACCCGTAACTTATGAAACTGAAAATTTTAAGTCATTAGCGTGTTCCTGCTAACAATGATTTAATGTCAACCATGGAGATGTACGGAGATATTTCACATTTTCTTGAACTGATCAGATATTCACGCTTTACTGCGTCATCAACACCGTTGGACATTTTGGGCTCACACAAATCCGTTCGCCAGGTACAAATAACGCGTGTAGATATAATTTGAGAGCAGCCAACATGAGTTTGTGTGTGATAGAAGGATAGCTTACGTTTATTTCGCCTACATCCATTGAATTTCATTGAATACAGCCTTATGACATTGCGGTAGAAACTGCGCTGTTTATATTTCAGTCATGACGTCATCATTTCGTTCAAATTTACCGGGAACCCCCTTATATGGTTTTAGCAAAGTTTACGTAGCCCTGCATCGTATATTATCGTTGGGTTGGCCTGGTTATTTTTTTAGCATGTTTTTTATCGTGGGATTAGCGCATAATTAAAAATAAAATTAATTCAAACATACAACTCTGGTTGAATTTAACATCATAGTAAGCAACATTGGCCGTGGCGCAGTAGATAGCACACCAGGCTGTTGATCAATAGGTCCCGGGTTCAAAACCCACACGCGCGGATTTTTTTTTTTTTTTTTTTTAATATTGTTTTCCCTTATTATTTTTATTTTTTTTTATCTTGCAGGAAACAAGCCTATGTTTATGTATACTAGGATTGTCTTTTTTGAATTTGGTGCTAATGCTGTTATATGAAATAGGTCCTTGGATTATGGACGCGGATATTCTTTAATGGAAGACACATTGAAAGTGTCACTGGGGTACGTCATATTCAAGATAACGATGTAGGGGATTGGGTAACTTTGACATGTTGAGCTGGGATAATTCACCTTGCTGCGCAGAGGATAGTAACAGTAACATGTAGTAGTATAAAAAGCGCATTTCAAACCCTATTGACCTGGCAACGAAGAGATGTATTAGTCTTCACATTTTAGTAGTATAAAAAGCACATTTCGAGCCCTATTGACCTGGCAACGATGAGGTGTATCTTCGCATTTTAGTAGTATAGAAAGTGCATGTCGAGCCCTATTGACCTTACCCCTCCAAAGAAATACGTTAAGAATTCGTCATCAATTCATTGTGTTAAAGTCAAAATCTGTTCTATTACAGGGTATATACGACCAGGATGAGGCGACGTGAACGTTCAAGGTCTCCTCTGAGACGTGACAATACGAGAGGCGAAGAAGACTTTCCAGGGGATCCAGCTATGCCTCCCACTGACGCCTTGCCCGAAGACCACCCTGTGAGTGAGATTTATCGGCGCCATTGGAACACGACCCGACGATGTTTCCACCGCCATCGGCCTATTCAAGATATCTACAATTTTCGACTATAGGACCTCACGTATCTTTCTAACTATGCCGAGAACATTTTTACAGACCAAGTTACAGCTTTCAAGTTGTGAATATGACATTCGGGTACATCTTACGGCACAAAGAGACGGATCAACTGCGGTATTTTTACCCTAGTAATAATACCTATGTGTTTGATCAACCCTTCACCATCACCAATCGTGCGTCACTGGAACCACTCATCGAGCAGATCACTACGTTGGATCCGTTGGAATGGGCGCGCCTGCAACGTCCCAACACGAAATGGACTGTGCAAATGGTCAACAACGTGACATTTTTCGTGACTAAATCACGGAATCTTCCCATCGGCGCTCCTGTCATTCTTCCACCGTGGCTGCTCCGTCGAAAAGGACTGTATGCGTTAACGGGAGGTTGGGGTGGCCCCTACAAAGTCCAGAAATGTTTGTTTCGGTGTTTAGCCGTTCATCTGGACGAGTGTGATCCCCAGGATCCCCAGGCTTGTGATAGAAGGGCCAATGGCTATTGGAGACAATATTTAGAGGAACAAGACCTGGACGCGCGGCAGTTCCGGGGAGTCCCCTTTAAGTATTTGGATGTCGTGGAATCACTGTTCAACGTCAATATCTTTGTATACCGTTTACTACGGGAAGAGGAGAAGGATGAGGAGGAGGATACATTTGTGGCTGAATTGGTTCATCGCTCAACAGAACGGTATGCCTCTACCATGAAAGTCAATATCTTCGACGACGGCGGGATGAATCATTTTTCCCTGATCCACGATATGAGCCTGTACACCCAGTCCTACAGTTGTGCCCAATGTCATGAAAGGACCTAAATATAGAGAGCCAAGAAGAATAAATCTGAAGGCCGACCAGAAGATAGTCCTGTCTGCATTGGAACAGTACGTTATTGATTGGTCTAAGCGAGAAAAAGTTGAACCTACAGTACTCGCTGATTGGCTGGACCTCACCAAGAGCAAGGTCGTTGAAACAATCCGCCATATTGACAGAAGTACTCTTCCCCAAGCAAAACAAGTACTGAGAAACCTCAATTCGCAAGAAGTTCTAGCAAATCTCCAGAGTAAATTCGTCATAGTCCCAGCAGACAAAGCTCCGAATAATATAATATTCATATGTAAATATTACTATTACCAGGTGCTGGTTAAAGAATTGAGTGTAGACATATCTTCATCAAATACGTCTACTTACTCCCAAACTGCATTTACTCTGGAAGATTTATTTAACAATCACAAAAAGTTTCTCAGGGAAAGAGGTATTTGTCTTCCAACCAATCATAACGACATACCAAAACTATACTGGACTCCCAAAATGCATAAATCACCATACAAAGCTAGATTCATAGCTGGTTCTAGAAGCTGCACCACCAAGCTTCTTTCAACCCTATTGACGAGGGCCCTTCAGGAGGTAAAAGCATTTTGGGAAAGGTATTGCGCCACTATTTCTAAGCACTCTGGCGTTGAATGTATGTGGATATTGAAAAACTCAAAATATCTTACGGAAGAACTTGATGCTAAAGGTTACATACCGTACAGACATGTATCCACATGGGATTTCTCGACTCTCTATACTACAATCCCTCATCAGGACCTTATTGACCGTCTAAGTTCATTAATAGTATCTGTGTTCAAGAAAACTGATCGTAGATATATTAATGTCGGAAGCCATAAAGCATTCTTTAGCTCTACTACATACAAGAGATATCATTCATGGGATGTTTCTTTGTTTATAGAGTTGCTTGAATTTCTCATTAAAAATATCTATGTGAAATTTGGCAACACAATATATCAGCAGCATATAGGTATTCCAATGGGTACTAATTGTGCACCCTGTTGGCTGACCTGTATCTGTTCTCTTATGAATATGACTATATGCAGGCGCTTTCAAAAACCGATCCATTCAAAGCCCGTTCCTTCTCATTCACCAAACGCTATATAGACGATCTTCTCGCTGTGGATAATCGCTATATAAATGACGCAGTGAAGGATATATATCCACCTTCACTGGATTTGAAGGAAACTACAGATAGCCCTACAGGCACATCATATTTAGATCTATATCTCTATAAAAATGAAGCGGGCATTCTCTCTCGTCGACTTTATGACAAAAGAGATGATTACAATTTCGATATCGTAAACTATCCCTTTCTGGACAGTAATATTCCAGTGGGACCTGCATATGGCGTATACACATCTCGCTTAGTAGCATTTGCTAGATCCTGTGTTAAATGTGACGATTTTAATCAACGTCACAAAACATTGTTACAGAAACTTATAAAACAGGGCTATTCCACCAAACGCCTCCACTCAAAGTTTCTCAAATTTGGTGATACATATCGCATGCTGATAAAAAAATACGAACGTAGCGTGCAAGATCTATGGCGCTACGTTTCGTAACTTGTGTCTAATTCCGCTTAACCCGGGGCTAGGGGCCGTATGAACCCATGTACTTCAAGATCCTCATGGTACTCATATGAACAGTCACAATCAAAGCGTGACTGAGATACATCAATCTTTAGATGACGACTTTACAACGAATATTATGGATTAAGAATACTGATCAGCGATACGGATTTGATATTTTTGGAACATCATGATGTCTTGCCGGCATCATTGAAAACTGTTGACCGCTTCTCTCTTGCAGGAAACAAGCCTATGTTGATGTATACTATGATTGTCTTTTTGAATTTGGTGCTAATACTGTTATATGGAATATGGAATAGGTCTTTGGATTATGGACGCGGATATTCTCTAATGGACGACGGCTGAATTATGGATGACGGATTAGACGCTTGTAATTTGACCGTTCTCACGACTTACATCGGCACGAGAAGACTTCGCCTACCATCTTCGAGGAACTGGCTGATGAGGGGATTGTGATATCGGAAGAGCACCGTTATTTTCCATACCGGGCATGTTATGATTTCGAGGCCATTTTGGAACCCATGGAAGCGGCCTCGGCGAAAACGCAGTGGACACAGCGCCATATTCCTCTGAGTGTCAGCATTTCCAGCAACGTGCCCGGCTATGACGCTGCACTCGTCTGTTTCGTGTCCACCGGCGACTCCCATGAGTTGATTACCCGGATGATGGTGTATTTAGAGGAAGTCAGTGCGGCTAGTACAGAATTATTGGTGTCCAAGTTCCAGGACGTACTGGACCAACTCGACGACCGGATGCCTACACTTGGTGTATCGTTCAGCGACGATGAAGAGTCGGACTTAGAGATGGAGCATAGTGGGCAAATATTTGACAGAGAGGAGACGGAGATGGAGCACAGTGGGTAAATATTTCACAGACAGGAGACGGAGATGGAGAATAGTCGGCAAATATTTGACAGAGAGGAGACGGAGATGGAGCATAGTGGGCAAATATTTGACAGAGAGGAGACGGAGATGGAGCACAGTGGGCAGGACATTCAACCGCAGGATGTACCCTTACCGAAGCCGTATGCGGAGAAATTGGAAGCCCGCTTCCTGCAATACCTAGGCCAGTTACCCGTGCTCGGCTTCAACTCGGCTCGATACGATCTCAACATGATGAAGGAATTTCTCTACCCTTACTTGACCCAGTACAATACCATCAAGTCCGTCATCAAAAAGATCAATAACCACATGGCCCTCACCACCACATCACTCCATTTCCTGGATGTACGCAACTACTTAGCTCCCAATTACAGCTACGATCAGTGGGTGAATTACAAGCGTCTAGTCCGTCATTCATAATCCAGCCGTCGTCCATTAGAGAATATCCGCGTCCATAATCCAAAGACCTATTCCATATTCCATATAACAGTATTAGCACCAAATTCAAAAAGACAATCATTGCATACATAAACATAGGCTTGTTTCCTGCAAGAGAGAAGCGGTCAACAGTTTTCAATGATGCCGGCAAGACACCATGATGTTCCAAAAATATCAAATCCGTATCGCTGATCAGTATTCTTAATCCATAATATTCGTTGTAAAGTCGTCATCTAAAGAATGATGTATCTCAGTCACGCTTTGATTGTGACTGTTCATACGAGTACCATGAGGATCTTGAAGTACATGGGTTCATACGGCCCCTAGCCCCGGGTTAAGCGGAATTAGACACAAGTTACGAAACGTAGCGCCATAGATCTTGCACGCTACGTTCGTATTTTGCTATCAGCATGCGATATGTATCGCCAAATTTGAGAAACTTTGAGTGGAGGCGCTTGGTGGAATAGCCCTGTTTTATAAGTTTCTGCAACAATATTTTGTGACGTTGATTAAAATCATCACATTTAACACAGGATCTAGCAAATGCTACTAAGCGAGATATGTATACGCCATATGCAGGTCCCACTGGAATATTACTATCCAGAAAGGGATAGTTTACGATGTCGAAATTGTAATCATCTCTTTTGTCATAAAGTCGACGAGAGAGAATGCCCGCTTCATTTTTATAGAGATACAGATCTAAATAAGATGTGCCTGTAGGGCTATCTGTAGTTTCCTTCAAATCCAGTGAAGGTGGATATATATCCTTCACTGCGTCATTTATATAGCGATTATCCACAGCGAGAAGATCGTCTATATAGCGTTTGGTGAATGAGAAGGAACGGGCTTTGAATGGATCGATTTTTGAAAGCGCCTGCATATAGTCATATTCATAAGAGAACAGAAACAGGTCGGCCAACAGGGGTGCACAATTAGTACCCATTGGAATATCTATATGCTGCTGATATATTGTGTTGCCAAATTTCACATAGATATTTTTAATGAGAAATTCAAGCAACTCTATAAACAAAGAAACATCGCATGAATGATATCTCTTGTATGTAGTCGAGCTAAAGAATGCTTTATGGCTTCCGACATTAATATATCTACGATCAGTTTTCTTGAACACCGATACTATTAATGAACTTATACGGTCAATAAGGTCCTGATGAGGGATTGTAGTATAGAGAGTCGAGAAATCCCATGTGGATACATGTATGACTGTGCACAAACCAAAGGGAGGTTCCCTTACACCTATATGTCGACGCTCGACCGCTTGGAGGAAACACAGTTGCCACCCCGGGACGCTTTCTTTGACGATCTGAAGCAGGTGGAATGTTCGGAAGACACGTACCGGGAACTACAGCAGGTATGGAACGACCAACATATGCAGACCTTGCGAGATTTCCTCATATGGTACAACAACTTAGATGTGGTTCCCTTCCTCGATGCGGCCGAGAAAATGGTTCAACTGTTCCGACATCAAATGCACGTCGACATATTCAAAGAGTGCTTGAGTTTACCGGGTCTCGCGCTTCGCCATCTTTTTCAAGATTGTCCTACATACTTTTCGCTGATACAACAAAAAGACGAGGACAGGTATGATTGTTTAAAGCAGAACATCGTCGGCGGGCCCAGCCTTATTTTTCATCGCTACCACGAGAAAGACGTCACCACCCTTCCAAGTGGAAAACCCTGTACCAAAATCATTGGATTCGACGCCAATGCCCTGTATCTGTGGTCTCTCGCCCAACCCATGCCCAGCGGTCATTATACGCGCTGGTTGGCGGACGGCCGGCATTTCACACCTTAACGCACGCCGTACAAACATCTCGCGGACCAGTGGTTGGACTGGGAAGCCGATCGATGGGGAATTTATATACGACACCAAACCAACGCCACAGAGAAGCGGATAGGAGATCGACGACTCCCCGTCGATGGGTTTGCTATTATCCACAATAAACCCACCGTTTTCCAGTTTTATAGCGGTTACTGGCACGGCCACCAATGTCCTTTCAGCGCTGGACGTTTCAACGAACGACGTGGGAAATCGGCAGAAGAACTACGGGCAGAAGTGGTGGAGAACGGAGATTACATCAAAGAGTTGGGGTACGATCTTATCGAACTGTGGGAGTGTGAATTTCACACCATGTGCCAGGCCCTCCCATACTTACGCGACTTCCTTAAAGCGCGCGAGTACCCCCTCAGTCGCCGACCACTCCTGACCCTGCCACAGCTTTTCGACGCCGTTCGTTCCGGGACCCTGTATGGATTTGTGGAATGCGACCTCCATGTTCCCGACAATCTCAAGCCACGATTCGCCCAGTGCCCGCCTATTTTCAAGAACACGCTGGTGAGTCGGGCTGACATTGGAGAGACCATGGGCGCCTATGCTGAGGAACAAGACGTACTTCAACAACCTCGTCGAATGCTGATTGGGAGCATGTGGGGAGAGAAAATCTTGCTGGGTACCGCGCTACTACAGTGGTACATGAGCCACGGCCTCGAAGTGACGCGCGTGTACCAAGTGATACAGTATATACCCAACGCCTGTTTTGCGCGGAATGCTCATACCGTCACGTCTGCCCGTCGTCAAGGCGATAGAGATCCCAGTAAGGCCATCATCGGTGAATCCTGGAAGTTGACGGGCAATGGCTATTATGGCAAAACGGTGACCAACCAAGACAAGCATGTCAACGTCAATATCTGTACTACGCCACAAGCGCGCAAAAAGATCAACTCGCCTCTGTTTCGGTCCGTCGACGTCATCGATGACGATACGTATGAAATCAGTTCAGCCAAGAAGACCATTCGTTACAACTTACCGCTCCAAATTGGATGTATGGTATACCAGGTGGCCAAGCTGAGGATGCTCCAGTTTTTATACGATTTCATGGGTGTGTATTTCGACCCATCCGATTGGCAACTCATGGAGATGGACACGGACTCTGCCTAAATGGCCGTCTCTAATGCGAATTGGGAGTCACTCGTCAAACCTGAATTACGTGCGCAATATGAGGCAGAACGGGACCAGTGGCTACCTCGACGTGACCATTACCAGTACGACAAGCGGATGCCGGACCTCTTTAAGCTAGAGTGGAGTGGAGATGCCACGATCGCCCTGTCGTACAAAACATACTTCTGTTACGGTGGAGATGGAAACAACAAGTTTAGTTGCAAAGGCGTCAACCGGCGTGACCCAGCCATCGACAAAGCCCTCTACCTGGACGTGCTCAAAAGCCAGACCAGTGCGAGTGACACTAACAGAGGATTCCGGGTCGTCGACCACCAGATGCGAACGTACATCCAGAAACGAGATGCATTCACATTTTTCTACCCGAAACGCGATGGAGTCAGTACGACGTACCTGGACTACATATATTATCTTTGACGGTATACCCGGACTTGTGAATTCTAATGGACATACATATTTGGACTCGAAATTACTCTCTATATACATTGCACCATGAATTTGTTTGTGAACATTCTTTTGACTTAGTACTCTATATACGGCAGTTCGATGACTTGGTCTGTGAACTATACGCCACTGTGACTTCTCTCTATATACGTGCCGACCTTAATTCTTGTTTGCACCAGTTTCACGTTCTTATATACTTGTATAAACATTCTTGTTCACTAGTTCACGTTAATAAATATTCGAACTTCACTTGGGTTTTCATGAAGTTTTTTATTGAACAACAACACCACAAGGGAAACATTCGTACTAACCATGCTCCGGGCAGGTTATATCAAGGTCTTAGCGCCTATGTTGGTTTTCTGGGTATTGATGGGTTACATTTGACCCCGAGCACAGAAGAGTTCTAATTTTTCCTTAGACCTTAGACGTATGGAATGCATGTACTAGAACATCCGGGACCTTTTCAACATCCGGCCCGGCACGGCCCGCCCCGGCCGCAGCGCGCGCGCGCGGGTTATCCGGAAGTGCGCGGCATCACAGGAAGTGCGCGGGTGAATTTAGGATTACCCTAGGCCACTGATTGGCTATTCATGGACTTAATCCCCACATCGGGCATTCATGCTTACACAGAAAACACAAGACAGGGTGTTTTTTTTGGTGAGATCTCATTTTTTTTATTCAGTGAACAACAACAACGTGAGAACAACCACGTGAAAAAACTGAAGCCCAGAACAGGGGGCTTGTACATTGAAAGAACTGAAGCCTAGAACAGAGGGGGCTTGTACATTGAAAGAATTCAAGCCCAGAACGGGACTTGTACATTGAAATGATGGGCGGCCCAGTCATATACGAGTACATCTCGGTCCTCGGCCTTGGGGTACTCGTCAAACATGTGGACGATCGTGTCCCCGACATCGATGGTACAGGTAAAACAAACAATATTGTCCGCACACACTACTGGTCAGGCTTTGCAACGTTTTGGTATTCCAACACCACGTCTCAGTGCCTTGATCCATGAAGTCTGTTAAATCGGAATGTAGGGTTGGTAGGCCGTACGGGTCAAAGTATTCGCCCTGCTCTTCTGTCAAGTACACGGCCACCCAGTGTTGACCGGGTCGATCCATCGGGTCTGTATTCAGGACGTAAGCAGCAGGATCCACACGGTCTAATGGGAACACTTCTCGGGCGAACACTCCTTGAAAGACCATGCGTGTCCCTGGATCATTCTCCAGCACGGTCGTCGAGGCGCTCACCAGTTTATCACCGAGGGCTATATCCACTTGCTGGAATAGCGAATGAAGCCAGAGATTCACTGGACCCACGAGTGCATCTGCTTTGAGGACTGACCCATCTTTATTGGTGATTTTAGCTTTCACATATAGGTACGTGTGGGCTAAATCCAGGTAGGTCGTATCTGCGTTGGTGATGGTGAATTTAATGGGGCCTGTGGCTGTAATGCTGGAAAGGGGCAGATGTTCCACCCATTGACCCTCTTCGGCACTGGTCTGAGTAGGTGGGACGGTCCATAAATCAAATTCACTGTTGGTAGAAGGACACGACTCGGCATGGATGAAAGCCATCTTTAAGAAAAGATATCCTTGGTCTCGATGTGCGTCGTCGCTGGGTCGGTCGTCGACTGGTGCGTGGTCTCGGTGGTGCAGGTCTTTTATTCCCTATGGTGCGTTGTGCTTTGGCGACCAAGACGCCTCCTGCTTCTTTGGCTCGACGTTTCAGTGCTTCTTTGGGTGCCGCACCGCCCAAGACATCACCCGCGACTTGCAGTCCACTGCGTACCGCTTGTTTGCCGATCGCTTTGACCCCACGCGTCACCAAGGGGAGGAACGTTTTGACGATGCTCCCGAGTATGTTCCCCAGCCCATGTCCTCGTTGCATGCGTGTACCTGCAAAGACAGGAAAGCTACCCCCGGCCCGTTTGGTGTAATGATCGGCGTAACTGGCTGTATGGCATTGATAAGGCACCTTCATTATGCAAAGTGAACCGCTAGGACTTGATGGAAATGAAGTGTCAGCACCACTTTCCCACGCTCGAATGCAATCGGTTGACCGGTGTCGTCTCTTATATCGATGACGATGGAGCTAATATCGGTCTGACTGACCGGTAAATACACGATGTGCCTGAAACTGTGGGTGACTTGAGCTCCATACTTGCCTTTCACCCGGCAGACGCGCAGTAGAGGTACGTTGCTGTCTCCGACAATGTGTGCATCGACCACGTCTGAGTAGACGTACAGACCATACATACCACCACGCATGTCCATCGGGATGTGGGCTCTCTCGCCGGTGGGGCCAGCGTACCCCTGTAGATTGAGACCCAGCATTTGCTGTAGGATAGGACTGAGTTCAACACTCACGTTGAGGCTGAGCGTGAGACTGGCCTTGTCATTGTGTGCGTTGTAAACGAAGTCCACATGATTTTTGAAGGGGAAAGTTTGTATGGGTTGTAAAGTATTCGTGACGTCCCGTAGAGACTTATAATGCATCAGACTTCTCAGTCCACCCATGAACTCCTTGGGAGTATCGTATTGGCCTTCGGGTAGGGCGAGTCGGGTTTCTTGTCCTTCGTAGGTCACCTCGTAGTACACTTCACCGCCTCGCAGGTTGTACCACGAGTAAGGGTATTGGATATTCACATTCCCAGCGTCCAGGTAAATGCAACGGTTGCGGTAACTGGGTCACGTACTTGGTCAAGGTGTTGTCAGGAAACACATCAGCCGAACTGTTACTGGGTAGGGTGAGGTAAAACATGACTGAGCTTTCCTGCTGCTGCTCCCGGATTTAATACTTCTTCCAGCCCTTGGGCGCTAATCGTAATGATGGTCGCGGTGACTTAGATCTTGGTGGTTGCAGGGGGTGGCGTGGTAAAAGGAGTGAAAAAGTAGGTGCCCGCCATGGTGGTGTTTTGGGGGGTGACTCCAGTTCCCACTCGTGGTGTGGTGAGAGTCGTCGTGCACGATTGGGCGATTGCATCCAGGCCCAGCGCTCGCGGTTCTCCACCAATTCCTGTAGTACATGCATGTCTTTCAAGCCTTGAGCGAAGACCTACCATCCTCGAGGATTCGTGTGCGACCTGCGTTGACGCATCAGGTCATTCACTAAATCCGTCATGTGGGTACCGGGGACCACCTGATTCTGTACCAGTAGTTCACCTTTATCATTCCAAGTCATGTTAGGATTCTGTTTCATTTGTTGTAATACCAGGCCAGCTTGTTTCTTGAACGATGCAGGTACACTCTTCAGGACTTCGTCTTCGACCCACTGTGGGGCTGTGGGTGGTACCCCTGGTAATGAGGGCTGTTGGAGCGGTGCGGAGGTCGGTGGTGTGTCGCGTGGTGGTGGTGGTGCTGGGGTAGAGAGGGTTTTGTATTGGTCCATGAACGTCATGTACCGCTGAAGCGTCTCATTGTACTGTTGTACTTTCTCACTGTCGCTTAACCCCGGTCTTTGTAAGATCTGACGCATCTCTTCATCGAGGGTGTTTATCGTCTTCACCGTAGAAGGTACGGGGTACGGTGATTGGAGGTTTTGAAGGAACCTCTTTCTAGCCCTGCCAGACCCACCAGAACAGTTTATCCAAGAACTCAATACACTATTATTTAAATTTATTTGGAATGGGGGAAATGATAGGATAAAACGGAATATAATAACTCAAGACTACAACAAGGGTGGTCTGAGAATGGTAAACATACACACTTTTATACACAACCTCAAAATATCGTGGATTAGGCGACTTTTTTTTCAGAATAGAAAATGGTCAAATATCATAAAGCAAGATTTAACTGACACTCCATGTGTATGGCAAGTCGGGAGTGATTATACTAAAGAACTGATCGCATCGATCCAAAATCCCTTCTGGAAAAATGCATTTGAAGCCTGGAGTATTCTACGAAAAAGACTACGTCCAGCTTCCATTAAGGATATTATAGACGAACCAATTTGGTTTAATCCCAAGCTGAAACAGTCACTTTTCATCAAAGACTGGTATCAAAAAGGTGTTCTAGAAATCAGACACATCCTGGATTCTAACGGCGACTTTGTTCAATTTAACGTGTTGAAAAATAGATATGAATGAAAAGGAACATACCTAGAGTATATACGAATAGTTAAATCAATACCCGATGAATGGAAAAAATCAATAGAAAATGAATCCAAAAATATCGAACATCAGCTCTTTTCTCCAACACTCGGGACTACAAACAGAATGCTATTAAGACAGGTAAAAGGATGCAGATTATTTTACGATATTTTGAATAACGTAGACGAACCTAATCTGATTAGAGCAAATGAAAAATGGAATTCAATTATCAACATTCACCGCAAATAAATTGGGATGAAGTGTACAAGAACATTTTTTCTATTACAAAAGAAACAAAACTTAGGGATTTTCAATATAGAATTTTACACAGGACTCTTTGTACAAATGCATTTTTGAACACAATAGGAAAGAGAAATGACAATGCTTGTACATATTGTAAGGAAGAAAAAGAGACTATAGAACATCTATTCCTATTCTGTCCTATCGTTAAAAACTTTTGGAAAGAAGTACAAAAATGGCTGACTGAAACTCTGAGCATTCAATGCACGATATCAATTGATAAGATAATATGTGGGTGGGGGATAGGACAACATTTTCTGAACATGCTAATCCTAATAACTAAAAGATATATATACAATAATAAATTTAAAAACTCTAATTTAAACTTTAAAGCTCTTGTGAACATGCTCCGTCAACAGTATATGAACGAAAAGTTAACAGCTTCCATCGATAACACAGGAGACAAATTCCGTGCGAAATGGTGTTTGATACAAGATTACTTAATAAAGGAAAGCTTATCAGTGTAATAATATGAATGTTGATGATCAATTACAACAGTTTATACTTGCCTAAAAAAACCCGAATGAATTTTATGAACGGGTATGTGTATATGTGTGTTATTGTATATGTTTGTGCTGTGTATTTATTGAAGATCATATTGTATTAATCTGTAACTGTGCACACGTGTCATGTATGTTTAATGTTGATGAAAAAAAAAAAAAAAAAAAAAAAAAAGGTTTTGAAGGAACCGAGGTTCGACGAGGACCATTTTTTTTCGTGTGGTTCATTGTCGGCCGAAGAGTCCACCCAATACTGGACCCGGTGCTAAGATGGCCCCGAGAAAGCCGCCTTTCTGTAACACCTTTTTCTTTTGTGTTTGAGAGACTCGCTTCTGGACTAGGGTTCGCAGACCTGTCTTATGCTTGGCCAACTTCGCCTTCTGAGCCGGAGTCAGTGGTACGTTGCCTTTTAAGATATTGAGTCCAATCTCATACAGACAGCACACGACAGCGGGGTCTCCACCGCGTACAATGGTTCGGACCAACTCGGGTGGGGCCGTCTTCAATACACGGAGCGTCGGGGCGTGCTTCCGTACTCGCGCAGACATCATGTACAACTAATGCTAGAACCCACAACCCTGCCCTTTTTATCTATCTCAGAGAACAGAGACAAAAATCAACCATCATGTGGTATTAATTCTCTTATTATCCCCATCATCAAACACACACACACCCCAGCTGGGGAGCCACTGTGGGTGTGTTTACATTATTTTTGCATGTACACGTGCTGAGTCTCTCCGGGAAAGATTCCGGTGCGTAGTCGAAGGTGATCGAGGGTGGCTTGCTTCAGGTCGAAGAGCATATACCCATGCTGAGGGGTTGTCGCATCTTTAAAGGCTTCCACGCAAACGCAGTGCGGCCGGGATACATCTGTCTCGCCAGGTGCAGCAGTTGAGTGGTATCTCTCGGGTTTTTGAAGACCACCATGTAGTGGGCATTTAAGCTGATGTTCCGATGTTCTTTGTTTTTACTGAAGAGATTCTGCACAATGTAGATGATGCTGAGCCGTCGATGATGGCTTCCTTTGGTAAAGAGTTGGGTGACCCGACTGTCCGTCTCCGCCATCAGATCATCCAGAACCACTAAGGTGTCCGGTTCCAAATCGGCCAGGTTGGGTAGCCCTTCCACGAACATGATGTGGGGCATTGCTGCATACGCCGCCTGCCTTTCTCCGTAACACCACACGACTCGGGCAATGGGTGGAGTGATCATGCTGTCGGCGTGTTCAAGGAGCTTCCTGACGAACCCGTCGGTCCTGCGATGACGCAGGTGAAGGGATGTTGCCAACGGGGGTCCATGGTTGGAGGTGTATCCTCTGTCGTGGTAACCCGCTCTTGTAAATTTGGTACGAGTGAACTGGGGTGGTGGTGGGTACAACGTCGGTCGCCGTTGTCTGTTCACTGTGTGGGATGAAATCCGGTGGGTCTTCAGACGTACTTGGTGTGGAGCTCGGTGTGGAGCTCGTCAGGTAGGTGTTGAGGCTACACTGTTATTAGCTGTTGTGGTGAGGGTGGCTCAGGCTGGCCAGGTCCCCGGTGAGGTGAGATAGGCCAATGAATGCAGCAATGCCCTAAAAATTCCCACTTTTATACGTTTTTCCGTGACATTCTTGTCTTTTCGGCGACCTCCGTGTCTTTTCGGGCACCCCCGTGTCTCTTCGGTGACCTCCGTGACATCTTCGGTCACCTCCGTGTCTCTTCGGTGACCTCCGTGACATCTTCGGTCACCTCCGTGTCTCTTCGGTGACCTCCGTGACATCTTCGGTCACCTCCGTGACATCTTCGGTCACCTCCGTGACATCCTCGGTGACCTCCGTGTCTCTTCGGTGACCTCCGTGACATCTTCGGTCACCTCCGTGTCTCTTCGGTGACCTCCGTGACATCTTCGGTCACCTCCGTGACATCTTCGGTCACCTCCGTGACATCCTCGGTGACCTCCGTGTCTCTTCGGTGACCTCCGTGACATCTTCGGTCACCTCCGTGACATCTTCGGTCACCTCCGTGACATCCTCGGTGACCTCCGTGTGTCTTCGGTGACCTCCGTGTCTCTTCGGAGGTGACCGAAGAGACACGGACGTGAACGACATTGTGGAAAAACCCCACAGACAGGTCAGTACATGTCCTATCATGTTCACAGGTCACGCCCCATTCAACCAGACCCTCATACATACCAAGCTCGTATTCACCGCCACAACAGCGCCCCCTGGCGGATGCAAGAGTTACCTCCCCCGGCAAAACCTGGCTTCAAATGCGGAGACTATACTACTGTCAACTGAGTGATGATCAATAAATCGATGATAAATTTGCAAGTTATAGTGACACTCTAACGGACGGTTTAAGGGTATCTCATTGCAATGATAAACAGCTATCACAGTGATAAGGTTTACCTCTTCTTGAATCTTTCTAAGGCATTTATTTTGGTTTCCCGAAAGATTGGATTATCTCATTTTTGTCGGGTTTACCAAGGGTAAACCCTACATTAGTATCACTCTTCAGTTTTTCTTTTTTCTTCTGCACATGTGTAGTTTTGATATCCTGCCCGGAGACTGTTCTCATTTGATGCCCCTTACAGCATTCATAAAAAATACCGTACTTCTGTCTGACAGTCATACACACATGTGCAATGCACGGTAGCTTGTGCATTGAACGTGATAATTGGTACATTATCGCAGTAAATTTTATCTTTACAATTTCCTTTAAAATTTGCCTTTCCAATCTATTTTATCCGGTATCATTTGTTACGGCGGGAAGGGTGCGCCGTAGTCATTCTCCTAACCACGTAGCGAGTTTTTGTGGATACAAATTATGTATGCGTATCCACATTTTAAAATCACCGAAAACAAGAAATTTCCAAATTTTTGGTGATGTATCCACATTTTTACTTCCACCTTACTTGATCAATTATCAGCATGAGAACTGAATAAAATTGCGACAAAACTCTGGCAGAAATTTTGGCGAAAGTTTTTGGGACAGATTTCGTTATTTTTTTCAAGTGTCTGACGTGTCTTCTCCGTCGATTTTCTTCAACAAAACGAAATAGGAACGACTGGCACTTTTGCACAAAACTCTTTTACATATCTGATTATGGTTACAAAGAATAAAAACCTGGGGTGTTTTCCTTTTGCTGGTATGGATGAGAAAGAGATACGATATTTCGATCCCGTCAACGCTGAACTTTCATCCCAAGTCTGAACTTCCCAGAGTACAAGTAATCGTGAATTTGATTGGCTGAACAGTACATATTGGCTCCGCCCACACGTTATTCAACCAATCAGTAAACTTTTTACACGACATACGAATTCAATGAAACTATATAAGATCGGCTCGTTTTCTAGATTTATAGTTTTTCTTTCCAATCCATATGAATTTAAAGGCATTTCTGTAAAACCGTGATTATTTAGCATTTAAAATAACACTATGAGTATGACAGTATCTTGTTTTATAGTCAAGAGTTGTTAGAAAAATGATCGTGGAGTAGGAGAATAGCGAATTTTCTGAACTTGTCGGAGATTGCGACGTCTGAAGATTTTCTTGTCTGGATGTACTTTTAGTAGATTCATTTTCTCACAGATTAAATAAGTATGGAAATTATATAAATGTGGATACAATGTGGATACATCTCTTATATAGGATGCGTATCCACATTTTACAAAAGTCGAAGTTTTATGCTCTAGATAAAAATGTGCATACACATCCTATATAGAGATGTATCCACAAAAACCTTCTATATTGCGGTCACGCCATTCTTCATGGTCCATCGACAACCGATCCGTGGAACTTTTGTTGTAAGATCACAAAGGTGGTGTTAGCTTTAGATATAGGGAATCGTCTTCAATGCATTTTTGATACACACAGCTTATTTAGACTGAATATTTCAGAATTATTTGTTGCTCAAATTGGTTTTGGATAAAGGTGTCCTATTTTTGTAACAAAAAGAAAATCTGCACCGAAAAGTGCATAAAAATACGAAAATAAGCCAATGAACCTATGGTGCGCCATAAATCCGTTTTCGTGCATCTGCAGCCCTTCATTATTTCGTGTCTTGTAATTTAGCATGTATAGGCTGTACACAATGGTCCATTTCATATCATTTTGATAAAAGTGAAAGTTTGGTCCTACAAACCGAACAGCTTGAGGAAGATTCCTTATGTAAAGCGAACACCACCTTTCCTCACTTAAATGATCACAAATATGGGACTAATAAACCCCTCTGATGCAAGTAAACCCGACATCAGTACTTTAAGTACTTTGATTTGTGTTCTCCCGGCTGCCTCCCCCCTTCTTGCTCCAGCCCTCCCCTAATCCCCGCTTCCAGCCGTCGTCCCCTAGCTCCCTGCTCTAGACCACCCTGCCACCCCTATTATAGACGTGAAACATTTTTACGAATACCAGAGAGAACGACCTTCTGAATGTTGGAAATGATGCTGTGATGCCGAAATGCCGAAAATTACTATCTGAAAAGATGAATATGTCTTTAGCGAAATGAAACTTAACATGATACTTCCTTATCAATAGTTGGATCTCTAGTGAGAATGAACATCCAAAATTCTCCGCATAACTCTGCACTATAGTATATTATAGTAAATATACTATAGTTAGCTATAATAATAAAATATTATCGAAAAGCCGGGAATAGCGAGGAAATTAACACTTTCTTATGGTTAGCAACTTTTTACATTTATTAATACGCGACGTCGCGCTCCGGATTTTAGTAGCGTTTTGTAGCCATATGAACATTCAACGCCCATCTCTATAAACCATTTAGTGAGTACATCCAAAACAGGTTAACAAAAAAAAAATCAGATACACCTCATCGATTAAAACAATATGAATATTTTTTGCGCGGAGTACGTTATGTATGTATTGAACTAGTAAAGAGCTGGGCATTCATTGAATCTCTAGTGCTCTCAGAAACAATTATTCGTTAGGACAAAGCGTTACACTGAATAATGATCAGCTCAGTAAAAAATATTAGACTAGGAGTTACACCTTGTCCTATCTCACTATAATTTACTAAACCGTCTCTGTTTGTTTGTTTGTTTGTTTGTGTCCACCGTACAGCCACACGTTTGGTTGAAATGTCATGAAACAGTATTGGGGTCGATGAGGGTAAGCAAATACAAGGAAAGAAAAAAGGGCATCTTATGACCATTGGGGTAGGAATTTATTTTGGGCGAAGGGACCGGAAATTTCGCCAAAATAGATATGAGGTACGGGAAAATGACAAAGTGAAAAAAAAATGAAAAAGGGAAGTTACCGCCCAATTGAGGCAGGGATCTTGAAACATACATTTTACATGTTATAACCTGTGTAGGTTATATGTCGTCATTTAACGGTTGCAGTTTTGGTTGAAAGGTCATGGAAAGTCTGAAGCTACGGGGTCATAGGAGTAGCAAATAATTATGAACTAATAAGGGCGTTCAACATCAGACTAGAAGCTGGGTCAGTATTGGTCAGGTGGCCGTCACGGTGAAGTTTATATGCAGGATACTTGCAAAATGATACATGAGAGTGACCATGGCGGATCGAGGCAACAAAATGTCGGAAAAGGCATTTCACGCCAAGAACTTGTGAACGTACATCTGTCGGTAGACATCCAGAGGTGCCTACGGTGGTTTCGTCAGGAATAATAAATAAGAGCTTTATTTAAAGTCGATTTTAGGAACAGTAAAACAGTAGCTCACAGAGGAGCTATTATCACCGACAAGGGAGTCTAGAGGACATTTAGCGCCAACTGTGTTCCGATACTTTCTCACTTTCTCAAATATACAAATATGTATATATCCGTGGAGGGGACCTGGTCTGTCCTGGACATTCTCATTTTCTGTCAGTCAATGTTTATGTAAAATGTAATATGGAAATAATTGGAAAAATGTCTGTCGAATGATAACTGATACTGATTTGATTGCAGATTGCTGCAATTCATCAAACTACATAATTCTTCCGTAGTCCTCCAAATAGATTCCCAGTCTAACATTAGGAAAATTTAAATATTGAATATGGATATTTGGAGTTCCTGAACTAATCAGCCTGGCACATACGCTTAAATTCTTCAAGAGCGCATGGTCCATTTTTCAGTCCGAGGAACGAGTTTTTAGCTAGTCTTGCTATAATTCACTAAATCGTCTCTGCATGTTTGTTTGTGGCCACCGCACAGCCAGAATTTATTTTTTGATCGAAAGGCCATGAAACTTCGTCGTGATAGGTATGAGGTCATGGAAAGCAACTTGGGGCAAAGAAAATTAAGCAAAATGACATTTAACCCCTATTGGCAGCCGGCACCACGGAACATACATTTTACACGTCGTTACCTGTGTACGCCTATGTCGTCATTGAACGCTCATTTTGGTTAAAAGGCTATCGCACTTTTTTAATATAGCTGCGAGGTCATAAGAGTGATCACAAATCAGTAATCGAAAAGGGCATCTGCTGCCCGACGGGACCGGGAACTTTTATTTGATCGGTGGACCGTGAAACAGGGAGTGGCTCGAGACAGAACAAAGTCTAAAAGGGCATCTAACACACACTGAGGGCCGGATTCATGATACGAACATTAACATATCTCATGGGGTCCGAGAACATTAAACATACGTTGTGGTATAGCTATGGTACCTGGTAGAGTGACACGATAGAGAAAAAAGACAGAAACGGCATTTAACACCCACTGAGGATCAGGAACATGAAATTAACATCAATAGAACTTCTGTCCTTCGTCATTGAAAATGCTTACGGTGGTTTCAGAGGCGGATTCCAGGGGGAGGGAATCTAAAAGGACATTTAGAGCCAACTGGGTTCCGAAACATTACATGCACATGTGCATGGTTCAATACTCAACCTTTAATTATCCCCCATTTTTTCGGTTCTGCATGTATACTATTACAAGATAATATTGAATAGTAAAGTGGATTCGGAATTCCTGAACTTATTAATCTGCTTACATTTCGCAGTGCGCATGCTCACATTTGTTATGTTTTTTGTACAATTAAATGAGCAATTACCGAACGTTTACGATGATCTGATTTCCCAACGCAAACTTACCTCCTTGATATCTGTATCTTTATTTCTGGACCTTAACAATAATACTTTTAGAATAATGCTTAATGATATTATATCTGCATCTTAATGTTTTTTATATTATACCCTCATTCAATATACTTCATCACCTAGTTTATACGATTTCTACACATGTATGGTTGACACAGGTATAATGTGTGTGGGGATCTTCACAACCAAAGCTACTATAATCACAAAAAAAAACATAGCAGAGGGAATGACTCCAGATAATGAATACGAAGCTGCGCATCTGAAAACCCCTCGGCTCTGAGTACCAGCCATTCATAATGTATTCAGTTTGAACAGTACTACTTTGAAGACGTCAGGAACACCAAACATTCAAATGACAAATTTGTCTCTTGATGTATCGATGATGTATACCAAGTATCATACTGAACACTTGAACAAAGGATATAAATCATCAAAGATTTCACATAAATAAAAAATGGCTGCCAAGGTTTCCATCCAAGCAGAGAAAACGGTTCTGTCATTCATTTTTAGTCTCTTGATGTATTGATGATGTATACAAAGTCTAGCACCAAACACTTGAACAGTACCAGAGGTATAGATTTTGCATGAATTAAAGATGGCATTCAAGTTCTCCACCTAATCAGAGAAACTGGTTGTCATTAATTGTAAGTTTTTTGATACATTGATGATTCACAGTTTCATATGAAGCACTAAAACGGTATCAGATATAGATCATTAATGATTTTGCATAAATTAAAAACGGTCGCCAAGATTTCCGCCCAATCAAAGAAACCAGCTGTCATTCATCGTCTCTTGATGCGTCGATGAATTATACCAAATTTTACATCGAGCACTTGAACGGTATCAGAGATAGAGATCATTAATGATTTTACATAAATTAAAGATAGCCGCGCATCCTTCTCGCCACTCAGAGGAACTGATGTTATTATTCATTGGAAGTCTCTTGATATATCGATGATGTGTATCAAGTTTCGCATAGAACACTTAAATGGTATCACAGATATACATCATTAAAGATTTTGCATAAATTAAAGATGGCCACCAAGGTTTTTACCCAATCAGAGAAACTGGTTTGGTGATTCATTTAAAGTTTCTTGCTGTATCGATGATCTATGCCAAGTTTCACACTGAACAGCGAAATGGTTTCCGAGATACACAAGATTAATGTTTTCGCGTAAATTAAAGATGGCCACCAAAGTTTTCACCCAATCGGGTCTGGATTCAATAAATATCTTGGTAACGAGAAAGCTGTGACGGACAGATGGATGGACGGACGTACATGACGACAATAATCCGTCGGCCAAAGTGTCACCTACCGTTTCAACTGATGTTGTGGTTACATATTGTGACATGTCTAGTGTGCCCGTAGTCTCCCGAGTTCTGATCATTGAAGTTTCGTCAGTATCCTGGGTCTATTGAATACAGAAAACTGAAAAACTGACTCGGAAGATAGCGTGCGTATTCAATATATTTTGAGATTTATTTCCCGATACTAAGATGAGCATACTGATGTACAATGAGACAGTACCTACATGTTGGTACTGTTAGTTCCACGATCCACCGACAGGGGGCGGAGATGTAAATGACATCTGACTAAGGTAACTGGGCTGGTGGCATTTGTGGGAAGTTGATGCTGGGTCGACATCGGGCCTTACAGACTAGTCTTTTGTGTTAAATGCGGTCATTTACATCTTACGACGATACAGCTCACCAATCTACAATGTACGAGTTGTCACAGCGAAACAGCTCACCAATTACCAGTATACGAGTTGTCAGAGCATTTCCATCATAGCTCTCTAGATTTGTATCTAATACCACTTATGCTGGTACTAGGGGCCGTGTGGTCATATCATCCAAGTTGCCACATGAACAGGTACAATCAAAGCGTACCCGAGATACAACACATATCACGAATCGTTAGATTTTTGGTATGTGCTTTAGAACAGGTTAACCAGAAGACTATTCTGTGAAGTCATGTGACGCAGTCAGTATGTCGGCACCTCTTCCCACTTCCCTTATATGTGTTGTAATCCTTGCAAGTGGTTTAGAGCCACCAACCTTGCTAGACTTATACTACGAGACAATACCTCCACGTTCGTACCGTTATGTTCACGATCCACCGCTAGGGGGCGAATAGGTATCTGGCATCTGAATAAGTAACTGGGCCGGTAGACACACTTGCAAGTGGTTTAGAGCCACCAAACTTGCTACACATGTACTACGAGACAATACTTACATGTTGTTATAATGGGTGTATGTATATATGTTGTCATTGAACGCCCATTTTGGTCAAAAGTTCAGGGTCATAAGGGTGATCTAATAAAAACAATTCAAAATGGAATAATCTAACGCCCAATGGGGACTGTTTGGCCAAAAGGCCATGAAGTTTATCAAGATAGCTATGGTACCTGAGAGAGTGACCCGATACAGTAAAACTACAGAAAGGAAATTTAACGCCCATTGAGAGTCACGAACACGAAATTAACATTAATATAACTTCTTCCCGTTGCCATTGAGAATGCCTATGGTGGTTGAAGATGCGGATTCCCGGGAGAGGGGGCTTATAGGGGCATTTGGCGCCCACGGGGTTCCGAGAGCCTTACATGCACATGTACATGGTTCAGTACTCAACCTACCGTTTTAACTGGTGTTGTGGTAACATATTCTGACATGTCTGGTGTGCTCGTATTCTCCTGAGTACTGATCGTTGTTTCGTCAGTATCCTGGGTCTATTGAATACAGAACACGGAATTAACCAAAATAAGCTAACAGTACTGTTTAGATTTTCCAAACAAGATAAATAACAGATTGGAAAGATCGCGCAATTATTCAATATATTTTGAGAACAAATTTCCAATACTGAGATGAGCATACTGATGTATTTGTCGTCGTATGCTGATCTCAAGTTAAAATAGGATGGTTTATCCGTTTAAATAGCGTAGATGGTGTGGATAGTAATGGTCCAGATTACAGAACGTACGGGTATATCCATTTACAGGTATGGTTGTGGTTTTAATACTCACCGGTGTCGTTAAAGATCCAGACAAAGTTGAGATATGAGTGGACGAGTTTCTGATGGTGGTACCCACTGATTCCACTGTGTACTTCATACCTGTTGCTGTAGCCTGAATTGTAGACATTTATGGGAAAGTACGTTGCAATAAAGGTTAAAAGTCAAAATAGTAGGCCGGTCACATGGGCAAAAAGCACCTAGCATGGCATTTTTTGTTAGAAGCTTGCAACTACGCTAGCTGTCTGCGGAATATGATACTCTACAACGTATGGGTGGATGCCCATCTCAAATTGCGTTTACGGACATAGTGGTCAGTTTTGACCAAAGCAAAAATTCAGATTTTATGGTTTATTAATCTACAAAACCTAGACTTTAAGACACTGTAACTCACCCTGGTATGTTCAGTATGCTCATTACGTGTTCAAACTTGGAGATCTTAAATATAAAAACACGTTTTCTCGATTTTGAACTCCATCGAAAATCGCACTTTTCAGGTTCTTATAATAGGTAATATTCTTAGCTCAGTGAATTCAAGAACTGATTATCAAATTCAAAATGGAGGCTATATGGGGTCATCTTAAAGGCATCTAGTTCAAGGCATTATTCCTAGCTTACTGTGCCAATTGATTGAAACCGAGAAATATCTAAAAATAGCCTAATATCTTACGCCCATGTGAATTTGATAGTCGATTTCAAAATGACGGCCATATTGGGTCATCTGGAAACCGCACTTTTGCATGTTGCTCGTAGTTCCAAGCATTATTCTTAGCTCGTTGTGCAAATCTATCAAATCGAAAGAATCTCTCAACATAGCCTAACATCTCACGCCTATTTTAAATCTATTCACATATTCCTAAGATAAAAATTTGATGGTCAAATCCAAAATGGCGGCCATATCCGAAAATCGTACTTTTTCATGTTGCTCGTATAGTTCAAGGCACTATTCTTAATTGATTGTGTAAATTATCGAAACCGGAGGGTCTCACGTCATAGCCGAACAATTTGTGCCGATTTTGAATCTATTTGCTTAGTGTTCAGATTAAAACGAGGTTAAATTCAAAATGGCGACCCGTAAGGAGCCATCTGAAAATTCGTGGGTTTGTTTTCTTCAGGTTATACTCGTATAGTGCAACTGGGAGATATCTTGCCATAGCCTGAGATCTTACGCACATTTTGAATCTAATTAAATATCACTAAGATCAAGATTTGATGATCAAATACAAAATGACGGCCGTATGGGTCATCTTAAAATCATACTTTTTCTGGTCGCTCATATTGTTCAACGCATTATACTTAGATCATTCAGCAAATTTTCAAAACCGAAGGGTTTCGTGTCATTGCCGGACATCTCGTGCCCATTTTGAATCTAATTGCTTAGTGTTCAGATTGATAAACGAAGGTTAAATTCAAAATGGCGAGCCATAAGGAGCCATCCGGAAATTCGTGGGGGTTTTTTTTCTTCATGTTATACTCGTGTAGTGCAAGGTTTTTTTAGTCAAGGTGCAATCTTGGTTAAATTAAGCAGAACAACACCATTGCTTGCCACATTATGCCCATTTTTATTCTGTTGGCATGCATAATCGTCAGTTGAGAAAACAATTGTTAACTTTAAAATAGCGAAAATATGGGTTCACCTGATACTTATATTTTCAATTTGCTCGTATAATTTAAGGTATGTTTATATAGAGCTGAAGGTAAAGAATTTTAAACTTAAGTCTAGCCTATTAATAAAATAGATCGATCTGTCTATTTATGGTCCTAGCTTTATTCGTATAATCAGCAGCTAGGAAAATGAATGGGAAATTCAAGATGGCGGACTTATGGAGTCATCCTAATCTCATTCAACTTGGCAATGCAATTCGTCGAATTCAAAGGGATAATTTTATCTTGAAGCAGACATTTTGTATAAATGAGCTCTTTAAAACTATAGCTGGTCATCTTAGGTTAATTGTTGAGTCTATTTGCATTGTCCTCGACAGAGAACATAATGGTTAATATGCCTACCTTAAACCCTACACTACATACCACTAATTCAGCCTGGATACCCATTCGTTAAAATTTGTACTGTGGATATTAATTTATAACCGATTTTTACATATTTTGGAACTCATTTGACCCCAACATGACCTTAAATGCCCCAAAACCAGGGTGGTATCCCCTCCTAACTTGATCCCTACCACACGAAGAATTAATTCACCATTGGCATGTACCTATATTTCAAAGTTTCCAAGAAAGAGAAAAATGAAATTAAATTCCCTTCCGGTAACCGTGAAGACTATAACGCTATGTTCACAATTGAGGAACGTCATGGCTCTCTCACGAAAACTAACGATTCTGTTGCAGGCCCTGATAATATTCATTATCAACTTTTGAAACATACACACGAATCTTCTCTAGAAATCCTATTACGCAAATTCAACCGACTTTGGATAAGACAAGACTTTCAACCGTCATGACAAAATACCATAGTCGTGTCAGTACCAAAGCCTGGCCGTAACCATACAGATCCTGGTAATCATCTTCCGATTTCAATGACTATCTGTATTTGCAAATCAATGGAACGCATGGCAAATGATCACCTTTTTTGATACCTGGAAACTGAAAAGAAACTTGCTGATATTCAAGCTGGTTTCCATTAAAAGTACCATTGGTCATTTAGTCAAATTCGTATGTCAAGAATGCTTTCGCCAAGAATGAACAGGTGTTTTCTATCTCTTTTGATTTAGAAAAAATCTATGATACTACATGGAAATACGGGATTCTGAATGAGCTTCAAAATATGGGATTAAAGCGCCGTTTACCCGTTTTTATTTCAAACTTTTGGAATGATAGACAATTCCAAGTTCGTTTGGATACAACCATGTCTGATCATTTCGATCAGGATCATTTCGTTCAGGATACGGCAGTATTTTGTCTAGTACTCTATTCAAATATCAAAATCAGCAGCTTAGCTGCAGTTCTGAATAAATCAGCTGATGGTTCACTCTTTGTAGACGATTTCAACATATCGTGTAGCTGAAAAATATACACAATATTGAGAGAACATTACAAATTTGTCTAAAGAGAATTCAGTAATGGTGTCTAGAAAATGACTTCAAATTCTCCAGAGTTAAGAAAAATTATATCCACTTTTGCAGAAAATATTTCCAGCACAAAGATCCAGTACTTACATTAGATGACACTAGATCAAAGTGGTAAAAGAGGCCTAATTCTTAGGAATATTGCTTGACCACCGACAAACATTCAAATCGCATAAAAATTGAAAGTCAAGTGCACGAAAGCTCTCGATTTGTTTAAGGTAGTTGTCAGCTATAAGTGGGGAGATCAGAAAACGCTTCTCCATTTTGATCACTTTTCGTTCTAAACATGATTATGACTATTGTTTGCAACGGTGCAAGCAAGTCAAACTTGGCAGAGCTAGATCTTATTCTCCATCAAGGACTGAGACTTTGCCTCGGTGCGTTCAGAACATACCCTAAAGAAGGCTTACATGTCGAAGCAGATGAATTTCCTTTAGAACTTCGACGAATTAACCCTACCTGGCCTGAGGGGGGGGGGGCGGAAAGTGCCCCCTATTGAATTTTTCTCTGCTGCTCCGAAACGACAAAACCGAGGAGGCTGAAACTTGGTGACTTGGTGACTATACCCCCGAGCAGTGAATCATGGGTAAATACAAAATGGCGGCCATGTAGTATCTGCGAAAGTCGTGTTTTTCAATCTTTCGCTCCATTTCTTCACATTTTCCTTGCCTAAAAGGCCTTGAAAGTATTTTATTTATGCAAAACTAATTATTCTATATTTTATTTGATTTTTTTCGAGAGAAAAATCGGAAAAATGAAAATTTTGAAAAATCGACACCAAATAGGCCGAAAAATGGCTTCCGAGAAGATGTCGTCACTGTGACGTCATCATGGCGGCCATCTTGGATTTTTTTACATTTCCCGGTAGAGCTTGAACCCAACATACTGTGTGGTAAGTTTCAGCGCTCTAGCCTTAGTGATAGAGAAAATATATATATAGGGGGCACTTTCCGCCCCCCCCCCCCCAGGCTGCGATACATCCCAAATCGCCCAGGCCAGATAGGGTTAAACTATCACTGAAATATATCACAAAATTGCAATCAAACCACTCAAATCCAGCATATAACTGTGTTCTCAACCCTCAGTACGTGGATTTTTATTTAAAGAAACCCTGCATTTTTCCACCTCTTGGAATTTGTATGAATTACAACACATATAAGGGAAGTGGAAAGAGGTGTCGACATACTGACAGGGTCACATGACTTCACAGTACAGTCTTCTGGTTAACCTATTCCAAAGCACATACCAAGAACCTAACGATCCATGATATGTGTTGTATCTCAGGTACGCTTTTATTGTACCCGTTCATGTGGCAACTTGGATGACATGAACACACGGCCCCTAGCACCGGCATAAGCATTATTAGATACAAATCTAGAGAGCTATGATGGAAATGCTCTGACAACTCGTATATTGGTAATTGGGGAGCTGTGTCGCTGTGACAACTCGTACACTGGGGATTGGTGAGCTGTATCGTCGTCAGATAACAGTGACGGCATTTAACACAAAAGACTAGTCTGTAAGGCCCGATGTCGACCCAGCATCAACTTCCCACAATGCCAACATATATGAAAGACCAAAGGTCTGTACAGGGAGCGGGCGTCGGGGACGAAACGTCCACCAGCAGAATCTCGCCATATACAGGTAAAAATTACAACACATATAAGGGAAGTGGGAAGAGGTGCCGACATACTGACACAGCCACATGACTTCACAGTACAGTCTTCTGGTTAACCTATTCCAAAGCACATACCAAGAACCTAACGATCCATGATATGTGTTGTATCTCAGGTACGCTTTTATTGTACCCGTTCATGTGGCAACTTGGATGACATGAACACACGGCCCCTAGCACCGGCATAAGCATTATTAGATACAAATCTAGAGAGCTATGATGGAAATGCTCTGACAACTCGTATATTGGTGATTGGTGCGCTGTGTCGCTGTGACAACTCGTACACTGGGGATTGGTGAGCTGTATCGTCGTCAGATGAAAATGACAGCATTTAACAAAAAGACTAGTCTGTAAGGCTCGATGTCGACCCAGCATCAACTTCCCACAATGCCAACATAATGCCAACACATATGGTCTGTACAGGGGGCGGACCTCGGGGACGAAACGTCTACCAGCAGAATCTCGCCATATACAGGCAAAAATTACAACACATGTAAGGGAAATGGGAAGAGGTGCCGACACAGCTGGTATTAGGCTTAGTCAAATTTTACCTAACAAGCTCTTGCCCATTCCATCATTCTAGCCAAACCAGAAGTAGATATTACACTGACGAAATATAAAAAAAGGCAGACACGAGCCAGCTCGGTCTACTTGGTCTACTGAGAGAGAAATACAGATCGCATCAGGCTATTTGAACAGATGGTTCCAAAGATGGTGAGAGAGTAGCATGTGTTACTATCTTCAGTTCCAAAACGAAAACATGTCGTCTACCAGGTAAAATTCCTTATTCATTGCAGAAGCAAAAGCTCTATTGCCAGCTTTAGAAGATATTGGGTTCACTGAAATATGTCATGCCTTCCAGCGATTAAATGTGGAAATTCAACTCATCCCACCATCTTGAATATTCTACAATTATATGACGGTAGATTTGATCAAAAGGTCGATATTGTGTTTTGTTTGGTGCCTAGTCACGATGACATCAAAGGTAATACTGAAGCTGATAAAATGAATAAAGCAGCCATAAAGAATGAGGTTGATCCTGTTGGAATTCCATACAGCGATTCAGACTATCTATCTGTGCTTATTTGAGAAAGTTCATCACTGTAGGCTATACTCATCTGAACAGCCAAAAACCTTTCCATCAAGCAATGATTAGACGATGTAGAATCAGCCATACACGATTAACTGTCCAGCATCTCTCTCTCTCTCTCTCTCTCTCTCTCTCAGTCCCCCTAGCCCAAGCTGTTGTTTGAAAATTTATGTGCTGAACATGTTAAACTGTGCATGCCAGCCTGTTTACACAATTCAGTCTGTTTACACTGCGTTTTTATCTCTGGAATTTGTATGTATTTTCATATAATTTCCAAAATATATTTGACAATGGTGTAATTGTTATTATACATATACCCAAGTGTGTTACATTTTCAGAAATGCCGATTCTTCTACATTTGATTAGAACCTTATATGAAAAATGGCCAGTTTGCCCCAGTGGTCAAAACTGATCGCTATGTCCGAGAAAATGCTAATGTGAGCTAAGCATCCACCACTAGATTATGCAGTAAGGCACTGCGCATACATCAAGCATGGATGCCCGCTTCTAACAAAAAAAAGCCATCGGGTCTTTTTTAAAGCACATTTTCGTGGTTTGGCAGGCCGAATAAAATGGATTTCAAAATGGATTACTGATTTAATTTTGCAGGAATTTTAATTTGATCAGACATGTATAATATGACAGCAAAGTTGACTATTTATTACCTTCTGACTGATAGGGCAATCTATGGTAGGTCATCCGTGCTATAAATCGTTCATACCTGTCAAAATTCGTCACGGTAACAAATACCAATGTACTGAAATTATAATTTTAACCAATCGAAAGCCCCGAATCTCAGGGTATTGAAAGTGTAATATCAGTACATTTAAAATCATTCATTCATACGCCCCGAATTTCAATGTATTGAATATGTAATATCAATGTACTGAAAATCAGCCAAAGAAATATTGAAACGTGACCGAACTTTAAGTACTGAACATGCTGAACTCACGCACAAGAATTGAGGCGCTAAACAGAGCTCTTCTATGGTTTTCCCCGTTTTATTTCCAGTTCACTACAGTTTCAACGAATTCCCAAACACTTCAACGCAAATTTATTAAAAACCGTAGTGGAAATTGAAATAAAAACGATAAACTTGTATTAAAGGGTGTCTGTTTAGTGCCTCGACTTTTGATCCTGTATGTTGCTGTAGGCATCGCTTTGACTGCATGCAACATAAATTTGAAGAGCGGTGTGGTGCGTCGTGATTTCCGGTCCACAACACGTGGCAGTTGTTAATTTTCAGTGTATTGAAATATACACCATTTGGATTGATAGATTTTCAATACATTGCAATTCGATTTCAGTACTTTGAAATTCGAGGATATGATTGGTTGATTTTCAATGTATTGAAATTAGAATTTCAAATTAACTATTCAACCCAATGAATCTTGACAGAGAGGCTTTTTTATCAGGGGACAAGCGCAAAGAGAATACAGTGAAAATAATTTAGAACTAGATACAGTCGATCAAATACGATCGAGTACGATCGAGGAGGCATCCCTTTTCCATCTTTAGTAAAGGAAACATTCATTATTTGTGAAGAAAGTAAAAACGTAAAACTTAGGAAAAATATCATTAACATGGCCCCAAAAGATACCTTGAGAGTAGGTACCCACATACCAAATTTGAAAGAATCCTTTCCGGTCCAACAGTTACTGTTCGGAAAGGCAATTTTATCTCGGCTCACAGGTGGCGCCACGTATAGGCAGATAGGCATAAAAAATAATCCCAACTGAGATCTTGAGGCAAGATCCTTGACAGTGGAAATAGGAAATGTGGCGCCACCTATGTGCGGATCGACAAGAAAAACAATACCAAGCGAAAATTTCAGGTAAGGTACCCACATACCAAACTTGGAAATAATCCATTCAAGTTTTAAGAAGTTATTGCCCGGAAACATAATTTTAAAGGACCTTGTACGTTAAGGTGGACAAACCGCCCCAGATGAGGTAGATTGTAGATGAAAAATGAAATTTAAAATATGAAATGCTCGTCTCGAATAGCATAAACTATGATATTTTCTTGAACAGCCTCTGAAATATTGGGAGCATGAGTGCCATGTTTTTTTAACAGGAACTCTCCAAAGTGGTAGGTTTGTGTGAAATTTACAGTTTTGAGTTGAAAAAGTACGGTTTGCCTATCTGTAAATATATGAAGATAAACTATAACCACAAAAATATTCACACATAACAGTCCTCTTTTGAATCCCTAGTTGTCCAGCAAAACACGTTTTGGTTATCGTTTATCTTCATGTAAAAAAATGAAACTTTATGGAATATTGTTTTGGTCATTTGTTGTTCAGTTTCAAATACGATAATTGGAGCAATGTTGTATGTGCGAGCATGAGCTGATCGAATGGATAGAGTCGCGAGAAGAGTTCTTATTTTGATCGATGCTCTGCTGGTTCGAATCCCAAAATATTCGTCCAAAATCTTTCAATAGTTTTATGTATTTTTCGACTTTTCACCATAATTGCAATATATATGTGAATATTTGTTTGTAGAAAGAATGAGTGGAAATGGTCTATATGTCAAGATATAATATTCAACAAATATTGTGAGGTTTTCTCATTTCGTGCTAGCTTTGCCCGTGTGATTAGAGGGCTAGAGATTTGCACACAACAATATCTGGACTGATTTGATCAACTTAGCATTTAGTCGTGTCAAAAGTTGTCACAGAGTGCTCGTTTTATGCATTGAATTCGTACATACAAATATGTCCATGGTGA
Source organism: Hanleya hanleyi (assembly GCA_036873755.1). Taxonomy (NCBI): domain Eukaryota; kingdom Metazoa; phylum Mollusca; class Polyplacophora; order Lepidopleurida; family Hanleyidae; genus Hanleya; species Hanleya hanleyi. The sequence continues at coordinate 37,901 of JAVTVY010032959.1, forward strand.
AGAATATTCATTACCCGCTGGGATGTAGACGATATCAACAATGGTCTTGCCGTTATGTTCCTGCTTGCCAGGAGATCAAATGAGAAAATTGTCCGTTGACCAATCATATAATGAGTCAATAGACAAAATGCAGTTTGCGGCCACAGCGGATCTATTTTAATCCTTGCCGACAAAAGTTCTACCAGGTGTAAAGACGTGTAAAGCTGCTGATCAGCGTAAACGCAGAGTGAAACAAATCAAATGATAAAATGAAACTGGTCGTGTAACAGATACTGTGGGCACGGTGAGCTAAGAGCATATGCATTCGGAACTTATATTGCTGATTACCCTTATTCCCCACATTCCCCACATGCGCGTGGTTGTCAGCCGAACGCCATAAAGTATGCTCGTCACCTACCGCACAAGAGTGTGTAGTTACAGTATATTTTTGTACAGGCCAAAACAAAAGAGCGAAAGTTGTCGTTGGTTCTCATTTAAAAATGAGACTTGCGGACACTCAATTCAGCGAGTGACAAGTAAAATCTATTCATTTCATTTCCGTATTCGACTTGTTATCTACATGTATGCAATTAAGGGAATTAAAACAGGAAGGCACGAAGATATCATGAAAGGGCATCAATTTAATTATAGGGAAAAGGGGTGTAAAACCACAAGTAAAATATGCTTGGCCTCATAAACCGTGCTCTCGGCGGTCAACCCGAATCTATTCAATTCCACTGGAGTCATGTGATCCGCTGTGAGTAGACTGCTCCCCGGGGCCGTTTGTCCATCTTATCGTACAAGGTCCTTGGCGCCACCTATATGTGGATCGGCATGAAAAACAATGCCAAACGAGATATTGAGGCGAGGTACATTCACACCAAATTTGGAGTGAATCGGTCCAGGTTTTCAAAAGTTATTGTCTGGAAACACTTTTAACTTAGCTTTCAGGTGGCGCCACATATACACGAATCAACACGAAAAACATTCTCAAGCTAGATGTTGGGGCAAGGTTCCCACACACCAATTTTGGAAAGAATACTTAAGGTTTTCAAAAGTTATTGTTTGAAAATGCAAATTTAACTTGACTTGGATTGGCATGAAAAACAATTCCAAGCAAGATCTAGGCAAGGCACCTACTTAACAAATACAAATACATGGGTCTGTGCCTGCTAAATTGAGACCTTTTGGGGTTGCAATTCATTGAGTGGTGGCAGAATTATACCAACATTGCCGACTACACACAAATTTCAACTTTCTACCAAGATACATTGGATATATATGCTCAAACACAATATATGAGGATCGGGTGAGGGCTAGTTTGAGAGATAGAGGGTGGGGCTCGGCGCCCTGGGTGTGGGGACATGCTCTCGTCGAGGGTATTGGTAGGTGTCCGAAGATGAATTGGAGCGATATGCAAGAGGTGGGAAAAATTGACGACGTCTTGCGACTAAAAAGCAACCATATGACTCTACAGAGAAGTATTCGTCGACACCTAACATTCAGACCCGAGAATACGGTGGATTCTCGGACGTAGCCTTCGTATCTCAGTCGCGCAGTGAAGGATATAATGCTTACACACTGACTCTATTGTGTAACCGGGGTTTTTCTTTTGCCGTAATGACCCGGCCCACAATGGGTTTCACTTGTGCTCAGGTGTTCACGTAGCAAGAACCGGGTGTTCATGCCGATCAAATCCGGGGTTATATTTGACATGAACATCTCCCTAGTTTCAAGACACACACTGATTTCTTTGTCTGACATGGGGCATTCTTCCGTGTGAATCGCCTTCAGGGATTAGCAGGCGTTCATGTAGAAATAAGTGAGTGAGTGTTAAAATAATTTACTAACCCGTACCGATGTTCAAGTGATGTATCAAACATTTTAAGATTAATTATTGAAAGAACGAACAATGTGCGTTGAAGTGTGAGACGGGAGACAACTTGTATGAAAATGATACAAAAGAAAATAAGTCTTTTGATATAGAACTTTCAAGAGAAACTTCGAGAAATACAGGCTCAAGGCCAGTATATAAATTGAGCTCCACTAAATAAGCCTTTTCATATCGAACTTTCAAGAGAAATTTCGACAAACACAAACTCAAGGCCAGTATATAAATTGAGCTCCACTAAATCACAAGTCAGCTTTGATAAATGTCAGTCAAAAAACAAAATTGCTTTCCATTATTGGAGTGACAAGCTATCGTTATAGGATCTGCATGGAAATACGCCATGTAAATTTCACACTTTGGGTTATTTTGATGCCAGTCACATACCTTCCTGTTGAGTGACACCAGCGTCATCGTACATTCTTGCTGTAGTTTCTCTTGAGTCCGGTCACAATTTCTTTTTTGAGCGTTACACTATATGCCTTCTGATATACATACATTAAAACAGCGACTGCCTCAAATATAAGTCTAATCTTTGGTTGTCGCCTGCTGGGCGTTGATTGCAGACTAAGCAGTCAAAATATGACGCGTCTGTAAACCGTACCTCATCAATTTTCTGCCGTACGTATATGTGTGGGTACAAGTCAAATGTGTACCGGTAAACGTGAATTCCTGTCAGACATTCCGTTAATTATGGGCCTGGTATGAGATTATGCGTATGGATATAGGGATATGTAATTTGTATGTCTGCATATTTTGCTTCATATGCGTTTCACGTAATGTATATTGTGACACGTATATATCAATTACATATATGTTTTTGTCACAAATCTTTGTAACGATAACGTGAGAGTTACGGACCAGTCAAACGGGTTGTGGAAGTTTTGTTTCGTATGCAAATGTGTTGTTTGTCCTGAAACAACCATGATGTGTTACACAAAACGGCCATTGTGTAAGTTATTTATCGCCTTCGACATCGGGGTACATGCAGAATGAACACTCACACCAGTCCGATTTAAATACCTCGGTGGCTTCGCGACCTCGGTATTCAAATCGGACTGGTGTGAGTGTTCATTCTGCATGAACCCCTCTGTCTCAGGCGATAACTATTACATATCGTGGAGATTTATTCTAGATACCGAAATAAAAAATTAAATAAAAATATTGAGATAATATACTTTGGAAATACAAGGGTTGGTTGTTCCCATAATCAGAAATTAACGCGCCATGATACTGGATCAAATACCGGCGAAAAGACAAAAAGTCACATGATCCCACATACTATACGCTGACTCCATTCCTCTTAAAGAATCGAAAGCCTGGAGACATTCCTGTGATATTCTGTATCTGAACCACGCTTTCATTGTTAGTGTTCATGTGGACACCTTCACTGGAATAACTACATGAATGGCCCCTATACGGAATTAGTTACAAATATCTAAGAATAACGGTAAATTTGATCTGCCATAACATCTGATGGAAAGTAATGAGTTGAGCCACCGTCAGATGTAGGAAACGGCTCATAGTATTTTGGGAGATTGTTTACAGGGTGCTATTTATTCGAAACACCGATATTTAAGGTCATACGCTGACCAAGTCGACCTGCTGACTGGTTTCAATCTCGACATGCAAAATTTGTTTGTATTATCTCCGATACCTCTTGTCTCAGCTTATTTGTCCTTCGTGAGTATTAGTGCCTGATTATTAGACAGAAATAAACTTACGAAAAAATTTTGATTGGCAATCCTGTACCAATTTATTGTTATTCAGTACTGGTTCAGATTGTATCACTTCGATGGTTAACCCTCACTAAATATTCGTTTCTCTTGATACTAAAATAGAGCTGGGTCAGTGGCAAAAGTCATTATTGAGCTTAGAAACCGAAATTGTTACCATAACATATTATTGTTCTTCACTTCTCAAATTGTATTCTCCTAAATAAGTTTTTTATTATCTCCAAAAATATGCATTCAAAAGCATCGCATTCCTCATTGCAGCGATCATCTAATCAGTTCACAAATAATCTATCCACGGGTTTTTTCTGCCTTATGGTTGATCCCGTCTCTCTTCGTCAGCTATATGAAATATATATGCTAGCAAATTTTTAATTTGTTGCATCCACAATTTTGTGATAGTGTTCCCAATAGAGAGTGATAGTGGTGATATCGGTCAAGTATGGTGGCTATGTGTTGTAAAGAATTCTTTGCACACACTAAACTCAAGGGGGTTTAACTGTAACATGATGTTTCTTTGAAACTATAGCTTGCTTTTATGTTTGCTCAAGTCACAACAATGTCAAAATAGCCCATCACTGTTAGCATTACTGACGGAGATGAAAGCTTCTTGACTCAGGCTCTGTATCTATCTGACTACAGTTGTACGGTATACAACATGTGGCTGCATCCATGAAGGAAAAACAAAGGAGCAAATCGTTAAATCTTGTTGATACTTCAGTCATAACGTACATAACGTGTAAAGGAATAGTTTGAACTTCAAACAACAAACTTGACTGATAATCATTTCCACTGACGGAACCGTTTTCTATCTACTTAAATATGTTCAAGTAACGCTGTCATCAACAAAATATCACTGTTCATATCCCTTCAGTAGAAATATTCTTTAAAATTAGAAAGAAAGTGAAAACTTGGATATCATCGAGCTTTTTCGAAAACAAAATGTTGTATGTGATGTTTTCTGGAATGCAAGTGTCAAAACGAACTCGATGTCTTTTTCTTGAGCATTTCATCGGTGGTACTCGATACGCTAATTAGGTTCCCAGTGGTAATATTCCGAGTCCCAGGTAATACTATTTGGTGCTAATACTGTTATATGGAATAGGTCTTTGGATTATTGACGCGGATGTTCTTTAATGGACGACAGGGGAATTGTGAATGACGGAACAGACGCTTGTAATATGGCATCTTCACTGATAACCAATTCCATTATCTGAACAGAGTTTACCCACTGGAAAAAGCAGCCTGAGTCAGTCTAAAGGACATCCGAATATGATATGTTTTATGTCTGAGAACTTTTCCAGCACACCTATTATAAACGTACCAATAATATGCATAAAAACAGAATACAAAGCTAATTTCTTCAGATCATGCTTTTTGTCCCATGCGAGAATAGCCTCATGTGAGAATAATTTTTATATATCTGATCTGTGGACAACAAGAGTGTATTGAATGTCGGGTCTGGCGGGAGGAAATGTCCAAAATGTCAATAACCTCTGTAACACTGGATCCTCTGTCTTGATTTTACACTCCTAAACTAATAATGTGACCATATTTAATATTTCATATCCCACATTTAAATAATGGTGCGGACTTGCAAATATATGCCTAATTTTGATGTGGAACGATAGCTTCTTGTTTGAGACTTCGGTGACCCTGGCCTTCAGCGCAAAAATGAATACGTTTTCTTTTCTTTCTTCTACGTTTGAGGTATCAGCATACCAAACATTTTGTCGCAATAGAAGTGGAGTCTGGTCTGGTCTAGTATTATTCCTACTTATGCCCACGATTCCTCTTCACGTCCCGTTGCAACAAATCTACATCTGCTGATATCGTCTTGTCAATACACGATGTCGTTGTTAAACAATGTCCACAGAATCGCCGATCGACATTCATGCTCATTGACTCAATTGCTTGACGAATGAGTGTTAATTATGAATAGCTAGCATTTCGTGCCTCGCCTGCACGTAAAGATGGCGGTTACTGCTCAGTAACGTTACCAAGGCAGCCAGTTGTAAAGCATCTCTACAAATGACAAAGAAATCTTAAAAATTGAGGGTGATGGTAATATTTTTTTTCTTCCGTTTTTCTTTTTTTCTCAATGCAAGAAAAAAAATGCCAAATCAGCTTTAGGCATACACACTGAAGTATCAACCTCGAAAGAAATTACGATTGTCGGTTACATAGAAAATAATATTTCATGATGCATCAAAACGTGATCCCTGTGATTTTCTCTTGAAACAAAAATATGACACCTCGAATCAAAATCAAACTTGGTTCTATCAAACAATCAAACATCCTAATATATAGATGACAATATAATTTTGGACTGGGCTGTCGTATCCTTGCTACAAGAGAAAATCCTCCATCAAAGATACATTGTCACACAGTTGGCCATCTTCGTTTGTGTTTGGCTAATATTTCCGCTTGTAGTAAATTGTCATAATATTGGCATAACGAAGGGGGCATATTGTACGATAAGATGTTTGTTAGTATTAATAAATACCTCGTCTACCAGGCCGTTCCTTCTCATTAAGCAAACGCTATATAGACGATTTCCTATCACTGGATAATCCCTATATTAGCGACGCTGTGAAGGATGGTTGCATATTCACTGAGTTTGAAGGAAACACTGATAGCCCAGATGGAATATCATAACTGTCCCTATACCTTTACAAGAATGATCAGGGCCTTCTCTCACCTCGACTCAACGACAAGGTAGAGAGACGATTACAATTTGTCATAGTTAACTACCCATTTCTGAATAGCAATATTCCAGGAGGACCTGCATATGGCGTATTTTTCGCCTGGTAGCCTTTGCTATATCATGTGCAGACTGTGACACCACATAATATTACTGCAGAAACTTGTCAAACGGGGTTATAGTTTTGCGTTTAATACCACCAAACACCTTCATTCAAAGATTCACAAATTCTGTGATAAATATCGAACACTAAGGGCAAAATACGATCGTACAAGATCATGGCGCTACGTTTCGTGCCTTGTGTCTAATTCCGCTTCACCCGGGGCTGTGGCCGTCTGAATATCATGTGTTTCACATTTCCAGTCAAAGCAGGATAGATTAATAATCTGGGAACGCCCTGGAAATTCATTTAGATAAAGAATAATGGTCAGTGGTTAAGATTTCATGTATGGAACATCATCATGTCTTACTGACATGGAGAACTGTTGACCGCTTCTCTCTTGTAGGAAACCATTTTATCATTTTAGTATTTTTATTTCATACACATTTGAAATTGGTGCTGTGATACGAAATAGGTCCTTGGATTATTGACGCCGAAAATATTTCGTGGACGACGGCTGAATATTGAATGTCGGATCTGACGCTTGCTACCAAACTAGCAAGCTTTCTTGCTCAGATCAGTAACATGTTCATCAAATTTAAGTAAATAGTCCACTTGTACATCAAGTAATTTTACAGAATCTGTGCATTTAATGCCATGCCGTCGATGGTGAATATGGGTTGTAAGTCAAGGACCCAACCCCTATTTCCTTCAATTTTTCTGGATTTGCCTTGCATTTGATTGTCATTGAACCGCTGGATAACTGTATTGCTATTTCTTTGAATCTCAGACTCAATCCAAGTACATACAAGAGTATTAACCTCAGCATATTTGTAAAACTCACAATTATCGACAAAGTAAAATATGTCCTTCATAAATACGTTAAAAAGTGTAGGAACGAGGATAGAGCCCTGGGGATACACCTTTCTTTTGGCATTACAGGAACTAACAATGTTGCAATTTTTACTTGTTGTACACTGTTGCTGAAGTAGTTGCGTAGAAGTTTCTGGACACTGCCAGGAAGGCCGTAGGCTGCCAGTTTGTCTGCAAGTAGGTTGTGTGGAGGACTGTCGAAGGCCTTGGACAGGTCCATCAAAATTACCGCTGCATACTCGCGTGAGTCTGGTGCTCTACGATAGTCCTCCATCATCCTAAGCAATACAAACTGACATTCAAAACCCTTTCTGAAGGCCGATAAGAAAGGATGGAAGACTTCCCTTATATGTGTTGTAATTTTTACCTGTATATGGCGAGATTCTGCTGGTGGACGTTTCGTCCCCGAGGCCCGCCCCCTATACAGACCTTTTGGTCTTTGATATATGTTGGCATTTGTGGGAAATTGATGCTGGGTCGACATCCGACCTTACAGACTAGTCTTTTGTCTTAAATGCCGTCATTTTAATCTGACGACGATACAGCTCACCAAACCCCAGTGTACAAGTTGTCACAGCGAAACAGCTCAACAATTACCAATATACGTGTTGTCAGAGCATTTCCATCATAGCTCTCTAGATTTGTATCTAATACCGCTTATGCCGGTGCTAGGGGCCGTTTGGTCATATCATCCAAGTTGCCACATGAACAGGTACAATAAAAGCGTACCTGAGATACAACACATATCACGAATCCTTAGATTCTTGATATGTACTTTAGAATAGGTTAACCGGAAGGCTATACTGTGAAGTCGTGTGACTCGGCACCTCTTCCTACTTCCCTTATATGTGTTGTAATTTATCACAAAAATGAGTCAGTTGATCGCACATAGCCCGTTCATATATTTTCGAGAGACTAGGTAGAATACTAACGGGTCTATAATTACACAAATTTAATTGGCTGTCTTTCGTCTGAACAGGGGCAATATGTTTCCGCTTGAGCTGATCAGAAAATATACAATTAGTTATTGAGAATTAATCATATTTGTCAAGACGGGAACGATAGAAGTAAAATACTTTATGAGTTTGTTTGGTAGTTTGTCAAACTTTTTTGAATTCAGCAAATTTACAATTTTGGCAACGGTTGCCTCAGTGATAGGTTGTAAATCAAAAGAAAGATCTGGAACATTGGTTTTGATGGCCGTGATACCTGAGTGAGTTCCAATCGGGATGGCTGAACAACCAACATTTTTTGCGATATCGGCGAAGCGATCGTTGAATAGTTCACACACTTTGGTTCGTTCAAACACCACAACGTAGTCAACTTCAAGTTGCATCGTGTTGTCACGACGGGATGATTTGTTGGAGGAGAACGGTTTTACGATTTTCCAGAAGTCTTTGGATTTTGTTCCCTCTGCACAGCGTTCATTGAAGTAGATTCTGACAGATTGTCTCTTTAATTTAACCACAGCACTCCTTTGTTTTCTGTATTGTTCCCAGTTTTTGGTAAATCTGTCTGATTTATATCTGTAGTACAACCGTTTTTTCTTCAGTATGGTTTTTCTTAGTCCACTGTTCATGTATGGAAGTCTGTGCTTTCTGGTTTTCCCCGAAGTCATATGAACCCACAGATATATTTACTGATTGCATATTTCGAATAACGTCACAAGAACCAAAAGTGATCCCTGTGATGATATGTATCCCAGCCACGCTTTATTAGAGGTGTTCATCTTGGATGACATGACCACCCGGCTCCTAGCACCGGTTTGAGCGGTATTAGATGCATATATTTCAGAACGATGATGTAATAGCCCTATCAGTTCATCTGATGGAAAACTATGTGACCGTCAGATAGAAAAAACGGCCCAAACGAGGAAGTACTTATAGAATGCAAGCTCGTATTCAGAACAATACCCGCGAGACCCGACCCCGACCAAGCGCTTCATTCTCCACCATGTTTACAAGCCACAAAACTACAATCACAATGATTTGCTCAGAGGGCAAGCCTCGGAACGAAACATCTACCAGCAGAATCTCACCATATACAGGCAACAATTAAACGAACCATATACAGTGGGTGAGTGAGTAGGATTTAACGTCGTTTTCAACATTTTTTCAGTCAGATCGCGACGGTGCCAACATGTGCCAGAACACGAAAGTGCCCACAGTTCATATTATCCTGGACACTGATCATCCCAGCCAGTACAGCACCAGGTCACCCATCCAATTATTGACCGAGCTCAACGTTGTTTAACTTCGCTGATCTGACGAGAACCGGTGTGTCCAACGTGATACGTCGTACTCTCACATCATATGCAGGCAACAATTAAACGCAATATTAAAAGGGTGATGAAAAACGATGCCGACAATAAGACATATGATCCCACAGAAAAAATATACTGACTGCATAGTTCTAAAAACATGACAAGAACCAAAACTGATCTCTGTGAAGATTTTTATCTCAGCAACGATAGAAGCGACTGAATGGGTTGGTTACAGCGCTTCCCGGTCGTACGGGCGTTTATTAACCCTACCAGGCCGGGGGGGGGGGGGGGCAAAATGGACCCTTCCAACCTTTCTGCGCTATCTCCGAAACGACAAAAAAATGAGAGCTGACATTCTGTGGCTTTATAGTTTATCATATTGAGGTCATTTTGAGACTATTTGCACTGTAACCTCCTGAGCAGAAGATCATGGGAAAATTCAAAATGGCAACCACGTGGGGTACCGGTAAAGTGATGTTTTTGTCATTTTCTTCAAAATTTCTGCTTTTCCGCGATGAAGAGTGGGAAAAATCTATTTTATTTCACATTACATTAATATTTTCTAATTCATGCAGTTTTTGCGGAGAAAATGCATAGATAAAAAAATCGGAAAATCTGACCGAAAAAACGACGGAAAATGGCGTTTTTCAAAATGACGTCACTGTGACGTCATCAAATCGGTCATCTTGGATTTCTTACATTTTGTGGCTCCGGCAGGTCTAGTGACGCGTGACTCCCGCCGTGAGTTATCCTACTATTTCAAGTTTCCATCCTACTATTATGATTACATTAGTAATAATTTTGGCAACTTCAAATTGAAACTAGTTCAGTTATTATTGATTGGGAAGCAATCCCATGTTGCAGGCATAGGCATAAGAGGAAATGTGCGAACCACACATTGATGCCGGGAGTCACGCTTCAATGCACCTGCTGGCCAAACTTTTTATCTATGGATTAATGACAATTATATCGGGACACAGGGATTCGCCTATTTTCATTGCTGGCTACATGTATTTAAACGCACTGGAATCACTGAAGATTTGATCTGTGTTCGGCGAAGTCTGTCGATGCCATGCAATATATTTCGAAATAATGGCAATATGAACATTTTTTTCGGATCAAATAACTCTTTGATATACATCTAGCGGGTTAACCACTCCATTGTTCCGATATTTGGATACATTTTCTGAGCATACAAATCGGAAGCTGTTTCAGTTTGCAGCGAAATAGTTCAATCTGTATTACTATTTCTACTGTTCTAACAATCAATCGTGGTAGACACAGAAAATGGGATTTTTCATTTCCATTCATCGCCGGTATATTATTCGCCTTTGAACCAATATTACTGTATTTCCCCTCAGCATAAAAATAATCGACCAGGCGGTGTTTTGGAGAATGGCTGGTCGATAGTTGTGAACGAGATAACCTTGTTATAATGGTTATATTATCTAACGTGTGTACGACGGTAACATGAGTAAAGTAATTTCACGTCGATTATTAATTCAAAATTTAGAGTTTGACAACCATTGAAAACTCTTCCTCTACTCCTCCTCTATACTAACGGGTAACATTGGAATGGTTATCTGACTGCATTCTACCCAAAAATATCCGAAAGATCAAGATTTTTTGTTGTGATGCCCTGCATCTCAGTCACGGTTTTACTCAGGATTTTGATTATTTTAGTATTCTATTAGAATTGTTAATCGGCGCTCTCGCGTGTCGAGAATTAAGTTCAGCTCAAAAGTTTTCGATTAAATCTGTTGAAGTGAATGGATACATTTTATAAAGAAGAGACAGAGAAAGAGATAGAAATAAGGGTTAACGTCGCGTTCATATAGCGACGATCAAACAAAATTCTAAGTATTCCAACAAGAACAAGTTAATAACCCAGCAATCTAGAAGTAATCAACACAACACACCAAACACATGTACATAAAATTTATACAACAAACCGATTTCTCTCAAATAATCTAATATACAGTCTTCTTTTACCAGACTAAATAGATCTTCTAAAGTAGCTGCTTGATAAAAGACTCTCTTACAATCTTGAAATCTATACAGTCTGTCAGAAATATATGTTTTACTGTGAGATCTTCGTGGAATGGAATACACATTGGAGCTTTAGTATCCACAGTATATCATAAAGATTGAAACGGCTTTCTCACATAAGCACAGATAGAGTGTCTGAAATCGCTATATGGGATTGAAGGCCACATGGTTAATGGAGTAATTTGATTGGACGACTTTCTCAAGAAGTTGGGTCTTTATTTACATCGGGAAAAGGACCGGAAGACCGAAAGTCGCTTAGGAATTACTACATTATAGATACATGTACTTAAAGTATTACATGTATATTTGATTCCCTTTACCCACAAATCCTGTCACAATCTCTCACTATATTCATTTTGGGCATATTTAGAATTGATGCGATGTTGTCCGTGATAATTCTTTTGTGGTCGACGGCTGAATATTAAATATCGAATCTGACGTCTATACTCTAAAAAAAATGGCAGAATGTGGGTCGACGGTGAACTTTTGATGACATAATATCAACCTCTAGTTATATACCCACGAATTCATATATTTGCTGTCGAAACAGAGCCAGAAGAAGTTACCCAAATCTGCAGTCAAGCAAAATTACACAGGAAGACCAGATTGTGCAGTTAAAGATTTTATATAATTAATCAACCAGAAAATGAAAACAAATACAAAATGTGGTACGATATGTCACAAACTTTAGGCTTACTACAACACCGTAAAAGAGTGTCCAATTCAGTCTACTTTCTTGCTAGCATTCGTTCTTCCTAGCAATATTGCATTACTCCTCCCAGTTCCTTCATCCTGTGTCCAGTCCTGTTGTCCACTCCTTTTGAAATCCACGCGTTTCACACTCCACCAAGCAGTTCAACTCCAGCGACGATCGACGCCCAAGTCCAATTTCTCTAAAAGAGGAACAGCACGATGGGAGTCTCCTAACAACGACTTCACAGTGAAACGACTTCACAGTCTCCAACAAGGGACTTCAACCAGCACTACTGTGCTCCAGTAACTAGTAATTCCACGCAAACGCTTTTACGTTTGCGTGTCGACAGTGCAAAAGTTCCTCTACCAAATTCACGATCTCGCTCATTGAGATCATAAGATGAATCCTTCTTTTCTTGCTGTCAGTACCCACTTATATGCACCTCACAGAGATCTTTCCAAAAATGATGTCATACATCTAGAGTAACTACAACCTGGAACATTTCAGGGCTTTCCTGATCATTCTATCACTTCCTGGAAATTCTCCACGCTTCTATGCAAAACATAGACCACGCCCTCAGTGCAGAATGATGTCAGTGTCAAAATGTAAACATGTTAGTGCTGCCGAAAGCCACTCTAAATTAACTACTATATATGCACAACGTAAAATCAATTACAATTGGGAAAACAAAGGAGAGCCAAAATATATCATGATAACAATGAGTATAGCCCCTATCTCGTTAACCAGTATAGGGTGTAGTGGAGTTACCGGGGTGTTTAGGTACTCTTGCAGCAAGGAGCGATATCATTAGTTGGATGACGGATCTGGTATATAATGAAGAACAACAAATACAAGCAGCCAATAATCGTCCATGAAGGTTTTCCGCTCCCATATTCGAATTGCCTAATTTCATAAAACAATACAAGCCCCATAAACCAATATAAACATAAGCTAATTCCCTAGCGCCAAAAGTTTTTGCACATTACGATCTCACTTTCCTGTCAATGTGTGATAAGTATCACCAAATAAGGAGGACCTTTGAGAAAAGACGCTTGTTCAACTAGTCTTGGCGATTAAGTTTTTGCGAAATGTTTTGTGACGTTGATAGATATTGTCATACTTTACACAGTTTCTAGCAAAAAATATTAGGTCAATGCTGCTAGGCTACTAAACACATTCGCATCCTTTATCATAGAGTGCACTTCGGCACTAGGTGAGCCACTTCACGCGGATCGGTAGATTTTTTGAATATTGCCTCACTAGGCATACATATATATTGTGCGATTAGAGATTTCAATTGTTGCACTATAATTCAAAGTTATCTCTCCCCCCGATAGCAGCGGCCCGTGCATTGATGCGTGATTGACCGCATGAGTTTTGGTCGATAATCGTGTGTCCCTGCTATCTCTTTAACCTCGGATATATTTTTAGTCGATGATAACTGAGTTGCCAAAATTATCATAAGCATAATTGCCTTTTCTTGGAATGGTAACTGATTCATATTTACCACATATACACCAGTTAGCAATAGTAACTCAAAGCCGTACCATGCTTAAGATATAGGAGGGATATCCTATGCTCAATGGACATGTCGCGTCCCATACGTAACACCCTCGTGAATCTTCTCAATGATGTACAACCCTTGTCTCCGTGTGCGCAACTGGCTTAATAATATAGAAATGATAAGTTGGTGTGGAGTTAAGCTTCCAGCGAAGCAATTTATATATATATACTCATTTTTAAGAGAGGGAATAGATTTGCTGTGAGCGGGGATCCGACCCACGACCCTTTCAATGCAAGTTTTATTATATTTAATCTAGTATGTCATTTGTCTTATGCAGTAAACTCTTGAACACGACTCGGGTCTTCTGACAATTTATTGTTTCTATACCTGTGACTCGATCCTTTGTTATTAGCATTTCTATGTTCTTCATACATAAATTTAATATGGAGAATCATCTTCGATGAGGAATGCCCATCAAATGTCTGATTCAACACCGTTATTAACGACACCCATGAGAAAATACCTTCCGTATGGTGTATGCCAGTGTATATAGTTTCTTCGCCATGAGCGACGAACTGTTCCATGCTGTAAGATTATCACTCCGTGATGTCGCCTGATGTGTGAAGCCAGTAAAACTATGAAGCCAGTTAGCAATAAAGTGAGTTTGAGATGATTAGTTTTAAAATGTATTGGAGTTAGGTTAAAGCTCTTCCGGCAACGAAAGAGTATCACCGATAGCCAATCTAGCCAAACAGAATAACTCTGTCCATGGTTTTAACCATTTCCATCGATTTTGTTAGCGCCAATTAATATATAGTCTAGTCTGAAAGGAGCAGCTTAGTGGCATACTGAAAAGAGATTTGATCGACTTCTGCTCTTAATTGAGGTCTAAAGATGTCTGAGCTCAATCTAGGCGTTCTATTTCTAACCCACAGCTGCTTAATTTAGACGTCTATCGTCTTCCTTCAGATATATCCGCATGAATCATTGGTGCCATGAGAAAGCTAAAAGCTTTGGAATCATTGATATCATATAAACTCTAAGTGCATATAGCACTTACATTATACTGCCAATAACATTGGCAATTATATAAGGAAATAGTCCATCGTCAGAAGACTGGTACATATTGTTTATTTTGTGATCGAATGGATACAGTTTTACACTTTTTCTTTCTCTCAATCATTATTTCACATAATAAAAAATGCTTCGTGGAAGGTTACCTCGATAACAAATTATAATTTCTATGGTGAAATATAACATCGAGAAAATAAAGGAAACCAGAGAATTTTTTTTAAAAAACAATGGAGTCTGGGCATCCGTCGTCGGCAAAGCATTTCACGATCAATAAACGACAAGGCCGTTTTCATAATTATTGCACCTAACCAGACATTTCAATAAGCACAATCAAGAAAGCGGTCAGCAGTTCACTTTGATGTTAGCTGGAGAACACGGAAGCCTTGCAGTAAAGCTTCACTGCAGACGATAATTATTTCATCCAATTGGACAAATGCATCTTTGGGCGCGTCTCGGTTACCCTTTGATGGAATATGTCCATCTTGGAGATCTCTCTTATACACACACAATCCTCGAACGTCCCTAACCCGGAGATGAGCAGATTAAAGATGAGAGGACATCAGAGATCACATGCCCTCATCAGTCTACGATATGTATCTCCAAAATTCAATGAAGGTGTTTGATAGTTCAGCCCTGTTGGACCAGTATCTGCAATTATGTTCATGGGGCTGGAGGCCGTATAAAAACATAATACGTTTTATATCATATAAATAATGTCTTTCGATAATGAATGCAGAAATTCTCCATGGACTACGATTGGCTGCTGAGTGTTAGATCTGACGCATCCACATTTGGTGTGTTTGTTTGTTTCTTTGTTTGTTGTCTATTCACCAATTAAATGAAGAATGATCAAACTAAACAATCATATACAGAAATAATATGCGAATACAATAGTATGAGTAGATAATTAAATAAAGCAGATTGGCGAGGTTTGAATTATCCCGGAATAATTAAAAAATCAAGAAAAAGAAATAAACAACTTGTATCAGAGATTAATTAAACATGATAGAAGAGGTATGAAAAATAAAGCACAGTTATAGTTCAGGTGAATAACCAACAATTATGATCCATTGCCCATTTTGCAAATAAAGAATATATTTACATAGCCGGCATTGGCATTAGATATGTATGTATCTTACATTGAAAAAGAGAAATAGATTTAGATTGTTTTAGTTCACTCTTTAGACCCCTTTATGTTAAGAGTGTATAAGCTTACGTCAGTACAACAAAAGGGTATATTGAGGGCAAGCCCATGGCCACGAGTGTGGTATTGGTGTATTTATTTCTCATTTAATTTTATAAAGTAGGACCGAAATTCAAGATTCAAAAGAAAAGGGTGGTAGAGTAATTTATGGACAAAACGTAGAGTGAGGTCAGAGTTGAGTTCGTCCAAGGTTAACAGTTTTAATTTTGCAAACAAAAGAGCCGCATGATCATATTTGTTATTGCTCTTTTTTGTAGTCTGATTAAAGGCAGAAGGTGGCTGTGGTATGTATTACCCCAAATCAGGTTACAGTATTGCAGATATTGGTAGATTAAGGACTGGTAAAGTTTTCATGTTTAGACAATTTTTTATACAAAGGATAACTCCTATATTCCTAGATACTTTTTTACACACTTCGTTTATATGAGTGGATCAGTTCAGTTTTTCATTGAAGTAGATACCAAGAAACTTATAACTTTTAACCTGCTCATTTTCCTGGCCCATGATATATAATTAAGGTAGAAATGGAATGTAAGCCTTACAGTTTGGTTTTATAAGCATAAATCTAGTTTTAGTTATATTTAACGATAACATATTGCACGAGAACCAGTTGTACATTTATTTATATTGCCACGTTTTTGTAGGATCGTCATATACAGCTTCTTTTGGTCAGCATGGTCTAGTAGGCCATCCGTCACTATATTAAAAATCTGCTTTTCGATATACTGGGACAAATAACTCATGGTAAGCTGCTGAAACCCAAATTGTCATATGATGAATAGCGCGTGTCTTCAATCTACTACCGGGACATCGGAAGACAAAATAAAATCCTTTGAGTTGGTACGACTCTTGGTTCCGTAATTAACCGTATCAACGAGGTATTTATTTGCAGAACTTCCGATATATTAATGTAAAACGCAGATAGGCATTATATCTTGTTCTCAGTGAGAGCTTTCACGAGTAATTCTTCAAAATCCACAATGTAATGGAGGGATAACTCCTCAAATAACTTTCGACAATAAATCAGTTCGTCTCTTCCAGAAAACGAAAGCTGGTAAATATTCCGAAGAGACTTTCTCCGTGGATAGACTCCGAGAATTGATTTGAATATGATAAAGAAGTAATGTGGCTTACTCATTTCCTTACATAGCCGATACTTCACGAAATTTTGGCTTGCGACATTTCGACCCGCTTCATTTCGGCAGCGAATAAGACATTTCAGCGGGCAAATATTATTCATCACATCTCAGAAATGAGTATGCCTAAGTCAACCAACCTTGCATTACACATGCCTGCGGTCATGAAATAGAAGCCTATCGAAATGAGATTAACCTATTTGTGTCGGGTCACCAGGCGAAACAAATTCTATCTTAGAGTTTGAATTTAATATACTAAATTAGATAGAACGAACAAAATGTTCGCAATCGGGTGATGTATTATTTACAGATGTATTCATATACAACTACAGAGCAATTACTTAACAGTGTCAGAAACAGTATTTAAATTACAATTTTGTCTGCCGAGATATCGTGGACCGAAATGTCGTACTCCCCAATTCTTGCCTAACTGTCGCTGATCGAACTGTCGCCTGCAGAAATGGTACCTGCTGAAGTGTCCCGACACCAATTCATCTACCCCTGCAAGGCAGCGTACGTCTGATTTTAATCCTGTCGATGAAATGTAATTCGGCCAATATCTCATATTTTATTACAAGGTTAGATAAGACGACTTTATTTCGGACACAAAAGCAGACTAGGTACAAGTACAAACATATGTACATAGATTTACACGAAGAAATTGACGGCTTTTAGGCTCAAAAGTTCAAACTCTTGCACAACGGAGAGGTCATTAGACTATAATAGAATAATAACAACAGCGAATTAATAGGGGTATTCTCACTGCGTAGAAGGCATTGCATAAAACGTTACATCTCAGATATTAGAAGCACAGCAACATTGGAAAAATCTGAGGGCATTGTCATATAGCTTTCTACAGATAAACAGACACAGCCGTATTGCAGAAATAGAAGTGCCAACTGGAACCATGTTAGAGAACATCAGTGTTCTCGCGGTAGGCTATCATTACTCTCGTGCTTTTCCTTTCTATTTCTACTTTGACCGTGAGGCAAAAATAATTGCAACCGACGGAGATATATTGAAAAAATTTTGAAGGAAGTTCCTTCTCGCAGTTCAAGAAATTCGCCATTTTAGTAGGTCAAAGC
This sequence comes from Hanleya hanleyi, assembly GCA_036873755.1. Classification (NCBI taxonomy): domain Eukaryota; kingdom Metazoa; phylum Mollusca; class Polyplacophora; order Lepidopleurida; family Hanleyidae; genus Hanleya; species Hanleya hanleyi. Next base: position 56,187 of record JAVTVY010032959.1, read on the forward strand.
TAATATAGGCTACAGTTAAGTTGTGTGTGAACTACCCGTCTAGAGCTTTTGCAAGGTTAATCCTGAGATGCGAATGCCAATACGACGGCGACCGAACAGATGGCAATGGTACCATGAACCCATCATCTGAAAGTTTCCCAGCTCTACTGATTCAAGAAAATGAAGTTGAATCAATGTAATTTCTTCAACATATAACACCTGCCATGGTCAAATTTCGTACAACTTAGAGGCTTAAATTCCACCATTCATTGGATCGGGCCAGTAAAATTCAGTAGCATTGTCACTTACACGGAGCAAATAACATGGAGCAAATAATCTCATGGTTTCGCTCTCTCGCTCTTATAGATTTTTCTGTTGGCTCGCCTGATAAATTTCGTAGTAAACAACACAAAAACATATAAAATTGACATACCGTCAAATCCGTGTGACTGATCAGTCCTTTTAATCAAATGAATCTCGATCACCACTAGATATTGATTAATCACATGAACGTGAAGATGGTGTATCAAACGACCTTCATATCGCATGTACCGCGGGTTATAAGCCAAATTAGAATCGAGTTACATAACGTAGCCCCAAAGATATTGTATTCTGTGGTCGTATAGAAATGCGTGATATTTATCACCAATTTTCAGAAAATTTTAATGAAGGCGCTTGACGGTCTAACCTTGTCAAATTAAACAAAAAATGTTCTGTGACGTTAAGGCACTGTGGAATGGCTTAAACAACTTTGGTCGATACACAATTGTCTCGAATACTATACATTTTTACCATGCCGCACTTAATTGCCTCAGGTTGGGTTTTTATCGCATATCCGCTCATACCCCGTACTTATCTTTACATGTTTATTCCTTTCAAATATATCCTACATGTCCTTTGAAGACGATGGTCCAGAGAACAAAGTAAGTTATATAATAATGATCCATCGGGAACAGAAAATCATTACTTTGCAGAGCCTAACAAGTATTTCTCTCTCTGCCATTGCAAATTTTAAACCAAACCATTCTCTACTAAGTATTTGAGGAGTTTATAATAGAATCTGGAATAGATATCAAATACACCAATACATCTCTGTCGTTGTCACTAAGTGTCGTGGGCCACATAATCCTAACTTATCGGCTTATGGCTGAGGGTTTGTGGGTTTTGCCAACTTTGACGGAATAATCGATATAATATTTGAAATTTGAAATAGTTATTACACTCTTTGAGTAATAAAACGGGACGAGAATATGGGGAAAATAGCATCTCCTCAGAGTGAATCTATAATATCAGATTTATTAAACGAAAGTAGTAATTTTCATTTGTTCCGAGTCTTCAGCGAGGATCAAATGAATATTACTACTAGAGCTTAATAAATTGAAAATAATAGACTCACGAGGTGTACAGTGTATTCATCCCATAAACAGGTTCATAACGTTTTTAAAAGAAATATAAAATGTTGAGTACGGCGCCATCTCAAGTCTTGCATCAGTGCCAACTGGAACCATGTTAGAGAACATCAGTGTTTTCGCTGTAGGCTATCATTACTCTCGTGCTTTTCCTTTCTATTTCTACTTTGACCGTGAGGCAAAAATAATTGCAACCGACGGAGATATATTGAAAAAAATTTGAAGGAAGTTCCTTCTCGCAGTTCAAGAAATTCGCCATTTTAGTAGGTCAAAGCTAATATAGGCTACAGTTAAGTTGTGTGTGAACTACCCGTCTACAGCTTTTGCAAGGTTAATCCTGAGATGCGAATGCCAACACGACGGCGACCGAACAGATGGCAATGGTACCATGAACCCATCATCTAACAGTTTCCTAGCTCTACTGATTCAAGAAAATGGAGTTGAATCAATGTAATTTCTTCAACATATAACACCTGCCATGGTCAAATTTCGTACAACTTAGAGGCTTAAATTCCACCATTCATTGGATCGGGCCAGTAAAATTCAGTAGCATTGTCACTTACACTGAGCAAATAGCATGGAGCAAATAATCTCATGGTTTCGCTCTCTCGCTTTTATAGCTTTTTCTGTTGGCTCGCCTGATAAATTTCGTATTAAACAACACAAAAACATATAAAATAGACATATCGTCAAATCCGTGTGACTGATCAGTCCTTTTAATCAAATGAATCTCGATCACCACTAGATATTGATTAATCACATGAACGTGAAGATGGTGTATCAAACGACCTTCATATCGCATGTACCTCGGGTTATAAGCCAAATTAGAATCGAGTTACATAACGTAGCCCCAAAGATATTGTATTCTGTGGTCGTATAGAAATGCGTGATATTTATCACCAATTTTCAGAAAATTTTAATGAAGGCGCTTGACGGTCTAACCTTGTCAAATTAAACACAAAATGTTCTGTGACGTTAAGGCACTGTGGAATGGCTTAAACAACTTTGGTCGATACACAATTGTCTCGAATACTATACATTTTTACCATGCCGTACTTAATTGCCTCAGGTTGGGTTTTTATCGCATATCCGCTCATACCCCGTACTTATCTTTACATGTTTATTCCTTTCAAATATATCCTACATGTCCTTTGAAGACGATGGTCCAGAGAACAAAGTAAGTTATATAATAATGATCCATCGGGAACAGAAAATCATTACTTTGCAGAGCCTAACAAGTATTTCTCTCTCTGCCATTGCAAATGATAAAACAAACCATTCTCTACTAGGTATTTGAGGAGTTTATAATAGAATCTGGAATAGATATCAAATACACCATTACATCTCTCTCGTTGTTACTAAGTGTCGTGGGCCACATAATCCTAACTTATCGGCTTATGGCTGAGGGTTTGTGGGTTTTGCCAACTTTGACGGAATAATCGATGTAATATTTGAAATAGTTATTACACTCTTTGAGGAATAAAACAGGACGACAATATGGGAAAAATAGCATCTCCTCAGAGTGAATCTATAATATCCGATTTATTAAACGAAAGTAGTAATTTTCATTTGTTCCGAGTCTTCAGCGAGGATCAAATGAATATTACTACTAGAGCTTAATAAATTGAAAATAATAGACTCACGAGGTGTACAGTGTATTCATCCCATAAACAGGTTCATAACGTTTTTAAAAGAAATATAAAATGGTGAGTACGGCGCCATCTCAAGTCTTGCATCTTTTCCACCACCTTGATATGTTGTCTTTATGGCCCAACCAGTCTGGACCACAATGTCCGCCATTTTGTCTGATCTCTGACATAGATATTCACAAAATTTAGAATAACTCAATACATAAAGGAGTTACTGTATTGCAATTTTCTCCGAATAAAAATCACTTTAGTACAGAGCTTTGATGACCATTTTCAAGTACGTAGGGGTCGGACCCAAAACAAATACTCATCAACAGATATATGAGATTTGGAGTACACGAAAAAAAACTTACCAAATACATGAAATAATCACTCTTCTTGGTAGTGAATAATAATGAGGGATACAGAGTCCTATATACACGGGGAATAACGTCCACATCACAAAATGTCGTTATTATTTACAGTTGAAAATCAGCTAATCACATGGACGACGACCACTCGGAAAGATGGCGGCTGACCGGCACTACTTTGCGTTAACCCTCTCTTCCATCACATTCCAAAGACACGAGAATGATCCCCCTGATGTGTATAGAATTATCTCCCCCTGATTGTGATCAAGTGTATTTCTCAATTGCAAGCTGTGAGATAGAGAAAGTGTATGAAGAGATTTACTGGAATATAATATACTATGAGAATGGCTTAAGGATGTCCGCTGGTGGTTTTTGGCTTTGGCAGCCATTTTGACCGTTTTTCCTGTTGGATTATCTCCCTTTCCTAGGTTAAGAGATAGAGATTTCCATTAAAAGCCTTCTAGCCAAGAATTTTGCACAGCAACATCCATCCAATTTGATAAATTTTGATAGACATTGTGATTATCTACAAACAGTTCGAATATAAGAAAAAGTTAAATACTATTTATATGAATTTTTCATGAATATGCTTCAAAACTAGGGCTATTCCCTATGCTTTCTGGGTTATCAAATTGAGCATGGGTCAGTCCACTTAACGTTGCCTACAGCTAAAAAATGCACACCAACCTATATTTTTTTCTTTGTTTTTCCTCATATTACACAATTATGAATGCAACAACACACATTATTCAAAAAGTTAATTACTTTGATTTACCACCAGCGGACATCCTTAACACAGTTTTGAAAAGAAGACATTGAGAAGTTAAGTGTTAAGCCATTCAATGGATTAAAAATATTGCATTGATACATGCGCATGTTGAAGATGTTACTGAAACGTGATTGATGCTGAGATGAGAATCAGAAAGAACACACACATTTACAAATGGATAATGTCAGGAACATGGGGTATTATGTTACATCACAAAGGTGATAATTATATGATTGCATACCCCTATGAGGTATGGTAAAGAGAACAGAAATAACAGCAAACAAATATCAGCAATAAGTTCAAAGTGAAACATTGTACAATAAAAATGAGCACTAACCTGCATTATGTTACATATTCCTTACAAAATGTCCACAGACCCCTCCTCATAGTCCTCCAGAAGATGGTCAATGTTGTAACAGTCATCTTCATACTCCACCTCATGCACAGCATTCCCAGTACCATCTTCACCAGAAGAAGATGATTTACAAGTCTCACAGACACCATTGTTGACAAGGATAGGTTCTCCTGCATTTACATCCCCTACTCTCAGTAGCTAGATTAAAAATGCACACTTATCACCTAATCTGTAGCAGTCACCATCAGTTATGATATATTTATGAGTAAATACTCCATCATTATAACATATGGTAGTCCTAATAATATGATGTGCAAACAAATGAACAATTTAACACAGGAGTGCATGGCGTTGAGTTCAACTGACCATTGTACCATTCCGGATGACCATTACATATCCACTTGTGGAGGATCTGATTGTGGAGGAATTACACAAGTGATGATTCTGAGGCGAGTGAATTTATGTGCAGACCTTCTGCTGCTCCGGGTGTTTCTCAGGGTTGGGATCGTTTTGCTGCCACTGGGCTGTTGGACCTTATCTGCATGTCTTCTGCTTCGTTTCACTGTGGTATGGGGGGCCCGGGAGGTTGGCTTTGCGTTCGTCAGGAATTGTCCATAGATTCATATTCTGTAATGGAAAGTTCAATATGATATAGTTTCCCCTATAGTAGATAATCTGACATTCAACAAAACAATTATAAAGCCATACATGTATGTTGTTAGACCACCTATCAGTAACTGTTACAGAAAGACAGCATAAAAGAAATATTTAACAGGTATTTTTACTACGGGTTTAGACCATATAATTTAACAGTGGTACAATATACATGTGCATACTATTTAATTCAATGAGATTGAGGTGATGTGTGGCAGTGCAATTTCAAGTGATTATTTCATCTAAATGTAGATGAAATTGATGAAGCAGAGTGTAATGAGTAAACCCTTCGCAGTGTTTGCATTAAGAAAATGAATGTGCAAGGAATTGTGTCAATTTTATGGATGTGATGGGGAAATAAACAAGAACTGGGAGACCATGGGTTGAATGAATGAATGAATGAATGAATGAATATTTATTCACCATATAGTTAAACATATACAGGGTATTAGACATTAACATAAATATGGCGGGAATAAAACCCCAAAGGGCTTGTTGTATCCCAGAAGACAATACATATACAAATAGTAATACCGCTCGTCATGAACCAAAAAAATCATCTATGCTCGATAATTATAGATATACAAATATGTAGATATGGAGGTGCTTATACCAGGGAAGCCTTTAAATTTGGTGACAAAAATCAGGACTGTGTGGAATATATTATGAAACCAAACATTTTTTAGATAAAATATAATTGTCTCAAAGTTATATTCATGGGTAGGAGAGTGTCGTAAGCATTGCTGATTGCAGTTGATGTTTGATGCTCGTAGAGAGATACCGGTGTCAGCCAACGGTGTCAATGAATTCCCTCATGCACCCTTAGCTGGTTAGTGCTGATATTGAGATACTGACCTACCAGCCCTTCGGCCTGTTCACGTATTCCTGGCTACTCATTTTGTCGAGGGGCAAATATCTCAGGTAAGAGACTCTCGAAGTAGAACTTCCCAAGTTTGGGCAACATCTCTGAACACCATCTGGTTTAGTCAAATGTGATGCGCTCCACGTGAAGACTTTTTGGATTTGTTGTACGGACAACAAAATCCATCAAGGATCTCCCGGTGACTGCCATCTGACACTGACATTGTGAGAAGTACTGGTGACTGAACTTCAATTTCAAACATTTTTTTTATTTCATGAGGGCAGAAATTCTTCATTGCTCCTACAGCATCACTGACTTCTACTAATCCTTTTCCTCCTGTAATTTCGGTGACAAGACCATCTGGGCTGGAAGCAAGGAAGTGATGATAGGGATGGATTACCAGGCCAGATCGGGTGACTTCAACAGGATTACCATGTTCTGCCTGGTACGCCTGGTATTCTGCCAGCGTAACATCCTCCTGTACAATACCATACTGTGTTGCCATGTTGCTCTTGAATGCTGTGTATAGGAGACGCTTCACAAGAGGAATGCTTGAGGTTTTCCGTCTTCGTCGAACAACATCATGGCATGTGGATGCTGTCAATCGATGCTTTCTCTCAGCATGCCACATGTCACTAAATCCTTGGTCCCGAGAATTCTCCACAATGCATACACGTGCTACATTTGTAACAACAACATTCATCTTGTAGTATATGGCACACTCCTTCTCAAGATCTTCCTTGGAGAGATCTGCACAGGCATTCAAACATTCAGCTCCATAATTCAGTTCGGCTCTCCTGCTACTGCCTTGCATCTGTCGCTTGCGCTTCCATTTCTGAGCTCAGGGTCTCAACTCTGGCTTTGCTACACATTTAGCCCATCTTGTCTGTGCATTCTGGAGAGTGTCAAAATGTCTGTTGAATGGCATCGTTGGGGGGGGGGGAGACGTAACCGCCTCTCATACAATTGGTGACCAGCGGGGACCAAGCAAGGAGCGCAGTCCTGCACCATAGCAGCGTGCGAACCGGGAACCTCTTCAAACACCGAAAGATCCGCCTCCCACCATCGAATTTGGCGCGGATGTTCATCCAGCATTCTGCCAGGTTTGTTGTTGTGTTAGAAACCAAAGCCAGGGCTTAATCTGCCAATCTCTGTTAAAAACGGGTCACATCAGCTGCTATTATCGGACTGATCTGTTCAGTACCTTCATTGTCATCACCCCTCGCAGCCTCTTGTTCAGCTTCTGTGCTACCCTCAGTTCAGTACTCTATCTGCTGAGATACAGTCATCTTCCACCTCGGTAACCACTACTGGCATCTCAACTTCATTCTTCTCTTTCTACTGGCTTTCAGCTTCTTGTTTTACCAGACACATGATGGGATCACACTTTTGATGTTGGTCAAAGGTGTGCCAAATTAGAGTAAGTCAGATTGTAGGTTCTTCGCTGCCTTCTGTCGATTTTCCTCCTCACTTCGCCGCCGTATTAAATAACGCACATATGTGACGAGTCGCACCCTCTTCTTCGTGGTGAGGCCATGATGTCCCTTGTACTTCGGATTGTCCGCAACCAGCTTCTCCACACTTGATCTTAGACATTTACATGCATGGTTTGCACATTCCACTTTGGACAGTTCTCTACACCAATGTGGGGCACGGCTAACCAATGTTGGGTACACAGATGAATCCCCATCCCCAACCATATATAAGTATCTCAACCCATGTTGCTCTTCAGCCTGACAGAAGTCTTCCAGTATCACATCTGTCTCCATGGATTGGCTGGAATCCGTCCAGTTTTGGAAGCACTCATGTTCTGGTACTTCGGGTTTCTTCGTTTCAGCTGCAACACAAATATGGCAGTATTTGTTCCTCATCCCAATGTGCAGCAATTTATTTGTCTCTGCTCCTATGACGAATCCCACTCCACCCAGTACATTATATGTATGCCGATGAGTTCTTTTGCATCAACCTCCGTCCACAATCACAGTCACATATGGCACACCCTTATGGTAATTCCCCTTGGACTCAGCGATCTTTTTCTCCTCCTGTCCATTTTGGAGAATTTCCTTGTCTAGGACCCTCTTCCACCATACACTGATTTCCTCCTCCAAAGTGGTGAAACATGTACCAGACAGTCCAGGGACATCCATCGTTGCTAGACATTCATTCAGGTGAGCATTACCACCACCCGTAGCCATCTGTCCCCATAGTGCCCTCACATTTATCTCAAAACGATTGACATCATTGCTGGAAGTTACCTTTGTAGATGTCGGGAAGGTTATTTCAGTTTCACAGCCCATAAACTTTGCGTGGAGGAAACTGGCAAGGTCATAGCGTTTTCCCTCCCCAATCAACTTTATAGGTGGCTCACCTCCGTTAGCTATTTCTCTGGCTTGGGGATATGTTGCGGCATGTAGGGATAAATTACCAACTTCCGTGACTAATATTTCCACGTTCACCACTCTATATCCTTCCAATGTGACAGGTGGGGGACATTTTCGTTTGATCCTAAAGCACAAGCTTCCTATTTTATGCACGATCATGTGATGACGAATGCGTAATTTCTTACCTCGCCATAACTTCGAGGAGAATGATACATGATTCCTTTGTCCACCTGTAATAGATGGAAAAAGGATTGTTAAGTAATTATGTATGGAGATTGGAGTGTTGAAGCACTTAACATCGCGTTGACCCTAAACATCACAATGTGAGATTAAGATAACATATATGGAAATGTCAGCCCTAAACATTGCAATACAATGTCAACCCTTGGAAAGAAAGGGAAGATAAAACATTTTTTACCAGTATACTTTCTCAAAATACTAAATTATCAGCTACAAATTGGGAATGATTAACAATATTCTTTCTGTAGGATATTGTTACTATAATAATTTTTCATTCAATTTTCACTTTTATTGTGAGAAAATGCATTGATCGTAACTGACAATCATCCACATTTCTTTTTGAGTATATATTCTAATCATAATTTAAAGAAGTCATCATTTTGTCAACATCTACCAAGGTTTACATAAGGGGTTTTACTGCCTTTGTCATTTCACGTTATGTCTTAACGATGTGATATATAAATATCTCTCCGCGTCCTCCCGCCATGCAGAAAACGAAACGAACATGTCTTTGACATCGCTCTCCAGAATTCTTGCCAAAAAAACGATACTGTAAATTTTAAGGGGTAAGTAACCTGTTATACCGAATTACGACGTTGTACGGATGACTAATGACCAGATGTCGTTGTCATTTACACTTTCTTCATGTTTATTCCGTCAGTTTCAAAATGTAATTTTGCCGATGACAGGACGAAAATCCATCATGGCGTCTACTTCCGAAATGTAGGTCATTTGCCAGGGAAGCGTTTAGGTAACTTGGGATGGCAAAGTAAACAATCGGTTGTTATGCAAAAGCGGCATCACTTACATTTGCTAGAAATTGTAGGAAATTATATGTTGGAATATATCGTATAATTTTCTCGTGTCCCCAAATTTCTGTACAAGAACCTTTTGCTTTCTATTTTCTTGTCGCGTTCACATCGATGTCGGTGGTGGTCATATTTTGAGGGTAAAGTAATCTATATTTTGTGAAAACATGACACCTCTGTGTTGAGGGGTTTCTTTACTATTCTAAATTTTGTGCAAAACTATGTCAGAGATCAGACAAAATGGCAGACATTGTGGTCCAGACTGGTTGGGCCTTAATTACAGCAACAACATTCGCACGGTCTTTTTGAATAAGTGTTGGACACTACTGCGTTCTCCGAACGACCGAGAGAGAAAGTCAGATATAGTATACTCTACGAACCAACGAAGAAATGATATTTGGTATGGCGTATAGCCCGCCAATGAGCATATATACATATGAAATGATTTTTGAGAAAGAAAGAATAAATTGGTCGTCAGCGGGATTCGAACCCACGACCCCAGCTTATCGCGCCGATGCTCTACCTACTGAGCTATGACGGTCCATAGGTATTACAACCGTGGATTGTCCTTGTGATGACCAACCTTCTCTCTCGGTGTTGCAACTGGATTTATAATGAGGAAATGATATTTGGTATGGCGTATAGCCTGCCACGGATCATATATACATATGAAATGATTGTTGACATCTACAAACCAACGATTTATCTGGATTACCTTATTGTGAATTAATCAATACGGCAATTTGATCAGTTGGATTGTCAACGATGTCTTTGAAGTTACATATTCAGAGCACAGCTAGACCAAAACTGTGTAGGAGAAAATTATTCAGCGGTTAGGAGATATTATTAGCAGACTGTAGAGTCGTTGTTGCAGGGTTGATTTTACACCTCGGGGAAAACGGGAATTCGGTGTGGGCATACAACTGGAAATTTTGTCAGTAACACAGCTATTGCTGGTCCATTGCAGTGCTGTATTTGGATATAAAGCGTGTGCACCAAAGATAGAGATAAAGATAGACAATATGAAAAACATGTTCGCTTCAGTTGGGAAACGGTGGATTCCTACAAATACATTCACGTCTCCAAGCTGGGAAGGGGTGCAGTAACTTTATACTGGGACGGAAGAAGACTTTACTCAACATCGTGATTGATATTATGGCCTAAGATTTCAAAATTAGCTTTGCGCAACGGCAGGTCTTCTAATGAGGCCATTACAGAAAACTGACCAAGCCATCATCGTATTTCTGGAAACCCCATCACCATGGCTTTCCTGATGTGTGATCCTTCAAACAGCGGGGTATGTCGTTCACCCCTTATTTTACTCTATTTTTCATGGTAATCGACGGGTCATCCATCGTTTTCATGACAGGGGCCTTTGCATGTTAAATCAACCTTAATCAATAGCTGGCGGTTAAGTCAAAGGCCGCGGTGGATGGTTTATGTGGCGATACAGGGATTGATGACATCCATCAGTTGTGTTGTGAAACAAGTAGAATGAACAATCCTCCTGGATGGTTCCATTTATGAGGCCAATCTAGCGTTACACAATACTGGTACACGAAGATAATGAACTGTCCTGTCAAACATTGTCAATCAGTTAGCTTCGGTTTGTGCCTTCACCGTCCAACGATTACGTTACGGCAAATTACCATGACAGCGCCATAATGACAGGAGATTAGCCAGTTATAGTTTACATCTCTAGGGCAAGGAAAGGTCATGTGATATTTCTTGTATGGCCAACATAGTGATGAATTATTCAAGAATACAGAACTGGTGAATTTGTTTGAATATAGATGTTAATACCAGGAGATAAGCCCGGGAGTTCTTCCATTCTCCCAGCTATACGTTAGAGCATAAATCGTGCAGCTCAAAGTCCTCTCCCATTTCTTTTTGTGTTGTATTCCACGTGTATGTCAATTTGTTTTCTTTCCCTTTGAGATTATCTGGCCGAATACTTCAAATAAATTGCCTCAAACCATGACTGAAAAATAAGCAGAGGACATCAGAGTATGAATATTGTGTAACTTAGGATACCATATTTTAGGGGAGGGGGAGGAATGGCAAACCTGGGGAGAAGAGTGACTCAAATTTATCGGGGGAGAAGTTGGGGGAGGAAGTTGGGTTGGGGAGGAAGAGGCCTGCTTCCGGTGGGAATAATGGATATCGGGGCGGAGGGGGGGGGCGGGGGGGGTGTCCTACAATCAGGACTATACTTCTGCAGCCTTTACGTGAGGCAGGGGTACTGGACAAAAAATTATTTCCAAAATAAACTCTTTTTTGGCCATACCTACTCTAAATCTTTTCCTAGTCTGTAACCGGAAACAAACAGATCAAAAAATTTATTGAAACTGTTCAGAGAAATGTTATTTATTTATTTAATGGTATTTAAATTGCATGCTTTTGCGAAGGAAATGTAGCTTGGTTAATCAATTTTTCTGTGTTGTGTTGACAATCGCTCTGACACCCCCCCCCCACCCCCACCCCCATCTTCCTTCTTTCGCTGCGTCCTTCAACCACTCGCCATGAATGTTTCAAATTCGTCTTTTTCCATACTTTGGAAAATAACCAGCCCACCTAACCAGCTTTAAAAAGTCGAGCTACGGTAATCAGTTCGGTTCAAATTGATATCAATTGTATCAACTTATCGATCCTATACCAAAGTCGAATAATCAAAACATGTGGGTTTCTGCGGATATTTTTTCAATTTCCTGATCATGTGTTTTTGCGGATAATGCCCCACCATGATTTTTTCCTTCTGGAAAGATAATCAGAAATAGAAAATATTTTTTTCTATAATACCTCACGTCCGATTTTACACAGTTGTCACCGATTTGTAATCTACTGTGTCCTATATGACCGAGAATCTAGACAAAACTATGATTTATCCTAAGTGCCGTGTTATTCCTCTCCAAATTCGCGGGTTGTGATCACTCCATGGAACAGCATACTAGAGCTGATACTTTTGCGGCGACAAACGCAAGACCACTTCGACCAAGACGACAGATACGACCAAGAGCGTGGCTGAATCAAACTCTGGATGGATGGGTACCATTTATTGGTACAGTTCCTATAAATTAGGCAATCAGCATTGTTGCCGACACTCTTCAAGGGCGACCGACATACGAACCAGACCGATGGTCTGCCACTCTAAGCACATGTCCAATGATGACAGGGTATTATATCGGCATATACACTGAAGTCCTGCAGCATGCTCCACAAATATCATCAAAGGTCATAAAATATCTGCTGACCAGTTTTGAGTTGTAGCAGCTCCAGCTTGGAATATTTGAATGGATAAGATTATCCAAGTATAGGAAAGAAGTTGTATGTTGTGCATTTTTTTTGCAAAATTATCTCCCTTGACCAAATGAAGACTTGAATGTGTCTAGAATGATTTAGCTACTAGAAACAAAGAGTTCATTTCCTGATTATAGGTAAAAGACGAACATATTTTAATTATTTTATTCAAATTTTAATTCCACTTCTGGTATATGTACAGATACAGAATTAACTGCGTACAGAATAACACAAAGAATAGCTACATGTATCTCATGCATTAATTACATTAATTCTTAACCAAAGATCAATTCATACAAGAACATGTTTTCAAGTAAGTGTACATTTCCATGTTAACAGATTACTATCAGTGATGGGTGATATTACAACAATATCATGGTGTTATGTATTGTTATGATTGGCTTAACTTTAACTGCTGGAGGTATTTTTTCTAATTTGAGGCCAATGTGCAATCATACTAAATTTATCTTCGTAACTTCATTTATTTTCACAATAAGCAACATAATGGAGATTAGCATGCGGAGAGTTACAACATAATATAATAAGCATCATGGATCTCCTTCAGTTTAGTGTAGACATATATACCCTTGAATACCTGTTACCATGAATCAGTCGGAAGCCGTAAAGCATTCTTTAGCTCTATTACATACAAGAGATATCATTCATGGGATGTTTCTTTGTTTATAGAGTTGCTTGAATTTCTCATTAAAAATATATATGTGAAATTTGGCAACACAATATATCAGCAGCATATAGGTATTCCAATGGGTACTAATTGTGCACCCCTGTTGGCTGACCTGTATCTGTTCTCTTATGAATATGACTATATGCAGGCGCTTTCAAAAACCGATCCGTTCAAAGCCCGTTCCTTCTCATTCACCAAACGCTATATAGACGATCTTCTCGCTGTAGATAATCGCTATATAAATGACGCAGTGAAGGATATATATCCACCTTCACTGGATTTGAAGGAAACTACAGACAGCCCTACAGGCACATCATATTTAGATCTATATCTCTATAAAAATGAAGCGGGCATTCTCTCTCGTCGACTTTATGACAAAAGAGATGATTACAATTGGGACATCGTAAACTATCCCTTTCTGGACAGTAATATTCCAGTGGGACCTGCATATGGCGTATACATATCTCGCTTAGTAGCATTTGTTAGATCCTGTGTTAAATGTGACGATTTTAATCAACGTCACAAAACATTGTTGCAGAAAATTATAAAACAGGGCTATTCCACCAAGCGCCTCCACTCAAAGTTTCTCAAATTTGTCGATACATATCGCATGCTGATAACAAAATACGAACGTAGCGTGCAAGATCTATGGCGCTACGTTTCGTAACTTGTGTCTAATTCCGCTTAACCCGGGGCTAGGGGCCGTATGAACCCATGTACTTCAAGATCCTCATGGAACTCATATGAACAGTCACAATCAAAGCGTGACTGAGATACATCATTCTTTAAATGACGACTTCACAACGAATATTATGGATTAAGAATTACAACACATATAAGGGAAGGCATACTAATCAGTGATACGGATTTGATATTTTTGGAACATCATGATGTCTTGCCGGCATCATTGAAAACTGTTGACCGCTTCTCTCTTGCAGGAAACAAGCCTAAGTTTATGTATACTATGATTGTCTTTTTGAATTTGGTGCTAATACTGTTATATGGAATATGGAATAGGTCTTTGGATTATGGACGCGGATATTCTCTAATGGACGACGGCTGAATTATGAATGACGGACTAGACGCTTGTAATAATAATATTGTCTGTAATACATTCATGCTGACAAGGAATAAACACAATTATTTTCTAGTGTCACATGCAATATTTCAGGCTGTCCATCCATATTCTCTATTCCATGCCCCAATATTTCAAGGACGTGAAATCAGACAAAAATTATTTGCGGGGAATGTGACTTCTACATCCCTGGCTGCACATGCTAGTGGGGAACCCTTAATCCCGGGGTAATTAGATTAGTGAAGTTAACGTCCAGCAAATGCAGAATTGAGCTTGGCATCCGGCCCTACGCTATTCAGTGATGTATTCCCCTACCCTATTACCTCGACGGACCCTATTGCCTCGACGGAGGTCTTTGCGTTCATCCAGCGCTGGTTTTCAAATAAATCTCATTTACCACTAGATTTTGTTTAATCACATGAACGTGAAGATGCTGTATCAAACGATCTTCATATCGCATGTCCCTCGGGTTATAAGCGAAATTAGAAGTTACATAACGTAGCCCCAAAGATATTGTACTCTGTGGTCGTATAGAAGTGCGTGATATTTATCATCAATTTTCAGAAAATTTTAATGAAGGTACATGACGGTGTAACCTTGTCAAATTGAGCAAAAAATGTTCTGTGATGTTGAGTGGCTTAAACAATGTTGATGATACTCAATTGTCTCAAATGCTGTCCATTTGTACCTTGCCACACTTCCTTGCCTGTGCTTGGGTTTTCATCGCATATCCGCTCATACCCCGTACTTATCTTTGCATGTTTATTCCCGTCAAATATATCCTACATCGCTTCACCATACAGTCAATAGGAATGGGAATTATACATGGTATATGCGGTATTCAATCAAATGTTGCCTGTCCCTCGCGAACTATCTTTTTTCAGTGTCCTTTGAAGACGATGGTCCAGATAACAATGTAAGTTATATAATAATGATCCATCGGGAACAGAAAATAATTACTTTACAGAACCTTACAAGTATTTCTCGGTGTTCTCTCTCATTGTAAATGATAAAACAAACAATTCCCTACTAGGTAAACTGTTGACCGCTTCTCTCTTGCAGGAAACAAGCCTAAGTTTATGTATACTATGATTGTCTTTTTGAATTTGGTGCTAATACTGTTATATGGAATATGGAATAGGTCTTTGGAATATGGACGCGGATATTCTCTAATGGACGACGGTTGAATTATGAATGACGGGCCAGACGCTTGTAATTTTAACCTGTGTATGCCTGGATTCTGCTGGTGGACAAGTTGTCCACGAGGCCGGGCCCCTGCACACCCAACACTCATAATGGATACAACAGAAACAAAATATGGATACAACAGAAACAAAATATAGTAAGACAGACCCGAGGAACCTTAGTGCAGGTTTCTCGGCCGAGTCACTAATAGTTCGGAATGCACTAAGACCTTTTTCAATCCAAATGACAGATATATTTCTGACCGCAAAGCAAGGTCACGACATCAAACCGTGTAACATTGCGCTTGATGATTGTTTAGCACCGAATTCTACATGTAATAATTTCAAGATTTCTGTATGTGGACACCGTGGATGTCTCACGTGTTCACTCTTTAATACTTCATCGTCATTTAGTTCCGCGTTAACTGGTAACTCATATTCTGTAAACTCGTATGTTGATCTTAGTTGTTCTACTACTCTTAGTTGTTCTACTACAAACTGTATTTATTTAGTTTCCTGTAAGAAGTGTGGTCAACAGTATGTTGGCAAGACCACCCAAAGACTCCCTCTTAGGGTGAATGGTCACAGAAAATCCGTTAGGAAAAAGCAATTGCTTATAGGTGAGCATTTTTCTGGACCCGACCATGGCTGGGACAACTTTAGTATTCAGATCATAGACGTCGTCTATCCATCTACCAAGGATTCCCCCTTTGGATTTGAGAGAAAAATCCGAGAGCGGGAACTATTCTGGATGCTAGAACTTGGGTCAGTGTTTCCGTATGGTTTAAATGATAATGTCAGTAGGTTCGGCAATGTTACAAACCGCCGTTCAAATATATCCAATATTACCCAGCTATTTAAACCCCATCAACGGAGACATCGCAGCCATGATTGGAGAAAGTTTAATAGTGCGATGATTCACGATCATATCACTTTAAATTACTTAGTGGGTTTAACTAACACACCCAATAGTACACATAGCTTACGTACAGTTCTGTATGCGTTACCTCTTATAGCTTTAAATCATATAGCCAGAGATATACAATAATCTGCGTCCTCAGGAAATATAATACCACCCAAAATCTCTAAAAGTATGTCAAGATATAGCGTATTTTCGGTTGTATCGTCCAGTGAACATAATCGAAACATCTCAAGATCGGCTTTTCTTGAAACTCAACTACTTAGATAAAGGACTGGACATTATTAATTTGCCTCGAATCCTGAATGACACAGAGGTACGCAATACTGTACCAAACTATTTTAAGTTCACAGAACCTCCTTGCATTTCATATAAATATACTAAATCTATAGCCACCAAGATATTCAATTACTCTAATGCTGTCAAGGAGTTTGACTGGAACTTATACACGTCGGGGGGCTATAGTTGTGATTGTGAATCGTCGAACTTTATCTATACACCATGCAAACATGTAGTGATTGGTGACCTTGGTGTGGTGAGTGATAAAGACCTAAGATTACTCCTGATGAAGGGACCTAAATATAGAGAGCCGAGAATTATAAATTTGAAAGCCGACCAGAAGATAGTCCTGTCTGCTTTGGAAAAGTACGTTATTGATTGGTCTAAGCGAGAAAAAGTTGAACCTACAGTACTCGATGATTGGCTGGACCTCACCAAAAGCAAGGTCGTTGAAACAATCCGCCATATTGACAGAAGTACCCTTCCCCAAGCAAAACAAGTACTGAGAAGCCTCAATTGGAAAGAAGTTCTCGCAAATCTCCAGAGTAAATTCGTCATAGTCCCAGCAGACAAAGCTCCAAATAATATAATATTCATATGTAAATATTACTATTACCAGGTGCTGGTTGAAGAATTGAGTGTAAACATATCGTCATCAGGTTCTGGTTGAAGAATTGAGTGTAAACATATCGTCATCAAATACGTCTACTAACTCTCAAACTGCATTTACTCTGGAAGATTTATTTAACAATCACAAAACGTTTCTCAAGGAAAGAGGTATTTGTCTTCCAACCAAACAACGATATACCAAAAGTATACTGGACTCCCAAAATGAATAAATCACCATACAAAGCTAGATTCATAACTGGTTCTAGAAACTGCACCACCAAGCTTCTTTCAACCCTGTTGACGAGGGCCCTTCATGAGATAAAAGCATTTTGGGAAAAGTATAGCGCCACTATTTCTAAAAACTCTGGCGTTGAATGTATGTGGATATTGAAAAACTCAAAATGTCTTACGGAAGAACTTGATGCTAAAGGTCACATACCGTATAGACATGTATCCACATGGGATTTCTCGACTCTCTATACCACAATCCCTCATCAAGACCTTATTGACCGTCTAAGTTCATTAATAGTATCTGTGTTCAAGAAAACTGATCGTAGATATATTAATGTCGGAAGCCATAAAGCATTCTTTAGCTCTACTACACACAAGAGATACCATTCATGGGATGTTTCTTTGTTTATAGAGTTGCTTGAATTTCTCATTAAAAATATCTATGTGAAATTTGGCAACACAATATATCAACAGCATGTAGGTATTCCAATGGGTACTAATTGTGCACCCCTATTGGCTGACCTATATCTTTTCTCTTATGAATATGACTATATGCAGTTGCTTTCAAATTACAACACATATAAGGGAAGTGGGAAGAGGTGCCGACATACTGACTGCGTCATATGACTTCACAGAATAGTCTTCTGGTAAACCTATTCTAAAGCACATACCAAGAATCTAACGATTCGTGATATGTGTTGTATCTCAGGTACGCTTTTATTGTACCTGTTCATGTGGCAACTTGGATGATATGACCACACGGCCCCTAGCACCGGCATAAGCGGTATTAGATACAAATCTAGAGAGCTATGATGGAAATGCTCTGACAACTCGTATACTGGTAATTGGTGAGCTGTTTCGCTGTGACAACTCGTACATTGGAGATTGGTGAGCTGTATCGTCGTCAGATGTAAATGACGGCAATTAACATAAAAGACTAGTCTGTAAGGCCCGATGTCGACCCAGCATCAACTTCCCACAAATGCCAACATATATCAAAGACCAAAAACCGATTCATTCAAAGTCCGTTCCTTCTCATTCACCAAACGCTATATAGACGATCTTCTCGCTGTGGATAATCGCGATATAAATGACGCAGTGAAGGATATATATCCACCTTCACTGGATTTGAAGGAAACTACAGATAACCCTACAGGCACATCGTATTTAGACCTATACCTCTATAAAATTGAAGCGGGCCTTCTCTCTCGTCGATTGTATGACAAAAGAGATGATTACAATTTCGACATCGTAAACTATCCCTTTCTGGACAGTAATATTCCAGTGGGACCTGCATATGGCGTATACATATCACGCATAGTAGCATTTGCTAGATCCTGTGTTACATGTGATGATTTTAATCAACGTCACAAAACATTGTTGCAGAAACTTATAAAACAGGGCTACACCACCAAGCGCCTCCACTCAAAGTTTCTCAAATTTGGCGATACATATCGCATGCTGATAGCAAAATACGAGCGTAGCGTGCAAGATCTATGGCGTTACGTTTCGTAACTTGTGTCTAATTCCGCTTAACCCGGGGCTAGGGGCCGTATGAACCCATGTACTTCAAGATCCTCATGGTACTCATATGAACAGTCACAATCAAAGCGTGACTGAGATACATCATTCTTTAGATGACGACTTTACAACGAATATTATGGATTAAGAATACTGATCAGCGATACGGATTTGATATTTTTGGAACATCATGATGTCTTGCCGGCATCATTGAAAACTGTTGACCGCTTCTCTCTTGCAGAAAACAAGCCTAAGTTTATGTATACTATGATTGTCTTTTTGAATTTGGTGCTAATACTGTTATATGGAATAGGTCTTTGGATTATGGACGCGGATATTCTCTAATGGACGACGGCTGAATTATGAATGACGGACAAGACGCTTGTAATTTGAGGAGTTTATAATGGAATATGGAATAGATATCATATACACCAATACATCACTCTCGTTGACGCTAGGTCATAGGTCACATAATCCCAACTTATCAGCTTATGGCAGAGATTTTGTGAGTTTTGCCAACTTTGACGGAATATTCGATATAATATTTGTAATTTGAAATAGTTCATACATTCTTTCGGGAATAAAACAGAACGCGAATAGGGATAATATCCGATTTATTAAACGAAAGTAGTCATTTTCATTTAGCGAGGATCAAATGAATATTACTACTCGAGCTTAATAAATTGAAAATTATGGACTCTCGATGGGTAGAGTCTATTCATCCCATCAATAGTTTCGTAACGTTCTCTCTTGCAGGAAACAAGCCTATGTTTATGTATACTATGATTGTCTTCTTGAATTAGGTGCTAATACTGTTATATGGAAAATGGAATAGGTCTTTGGATTATGGACGCGGATATTCTCTAATGGACGACGGCTGGATTATGAATGACGGACTAGACGCTTGTAATTGACAAGAAAAATAAAATGTTACGTACGGTGCAATCTCATTTCCACCAGCTTTATATGTTGCATTTAATTACTGCAACATCATTCGCACGGTCTTTTTGAATAAGCGTTGGACACTACATGACAAAGAGATCTCCCAGTGAAACATATTCTTATCGACTGCATAAATGTTTAGATTGTAAGAGATTCGAGCAGCTACTTTAGAATATCTTTTTAGTCGGGTGCAAGAAGACTGTATCTCAGGTTATTTGAGAGAAATCGTTTTTTTATTTTGCATAAGTTTTATTGTGTGTATGTTTTAATGTGTTGGATTACCAAGTTATTAACTTGAATACTTACGATTTTGCTTGATCCTCGCTATATAGCTGAAATTTTGCTGAACACGACGTTAAATCTTAATTCTCTCTCTCTCTCTCTCTCTCCACCGAACGACCGAGAGTAGTAGGTCAGATATAGTATTCTACAAAACAACGTTTTATCTGGATTACCTTATTGTGAATTAACCAGGAGAGAGGGGGAGAATTAAGGTCGCGTTCAGCAATATTTCAGCTGTATAGCGACGATTGAATTAACCACGACAACATGGAATATCTATCAATAAGGCAATTTGATTGATTGGATTGTCAACGATGTCTTTGAAGTTAAATCGTCAGAGCACAACAGCTAGACCAAAAATAGCAGTCACCCTCTCGACAGCAACTGTGTGAGAGAGAAAGTTACAGTTCAAATTGTTCAGCGGTTAGGAGATACTATTAGCAGAATGTAGAATCGTTGTTGCAGGATGGATTTTACACCTCAGGGAAAACGGGAATTCGGTGTGGGCATACAACTGGAAATTTTGTCGATAGCACAGCTATTGCTGGTCCATTACAGTGCTGTATTTGGATATAAAGCGTGTGACACCAAAGATAGAGATAAAGATAGACTATATGAAAAACATGTTCGCCTCGGTGGAGAAAATGTGGATTCCTACAAATACGCTCACGCCTCCAAGCTGGAAAAGGGCGGAGTAACTTTGTAGTTGGACTTTACTCAAGATCGTCATTGATATTATGGTCTAAGATTTCAAAATTAGCTTTGCGCGACGGCAGGTCTTCTAATGCGGCCATTACAGAAAACTGATCAAGCCATCATCGTATTTCTGGAAACCCCATCACCATGGCTTTCCTGATGTGTGATCCTTCAAACAGCGGGGTATGTCGTTCACCCCTTATTTTACTCTATTTTTCATGGTAATCGACGGGTCATCCATCGTTTTCATGACAGGGGCCTTTGCATGTTAAATCAACCTTAATCAATAGCTGGCGGTTAAGTCAAAGGCCGCGGTGGATGGTTTATGTGGCGATACAGGGATTGATGACATCCATCAGTTGTGTTGTGAAACAAGCAGAATGAACAATCCTCCTGGGACGTTCCATTTATGAGGCCAATCTAGCGTTACACAATACTGGTACACGAAGATAATGAACTGTCCTGTCGAACATTGTCAATCAGTTAGCTTCGGTTTGTGCCTTCACCGGCCAACGATTACGTTACGGCAAATTACCATGACAGCGCCATAATTACATGAGATTAGCCAGTTATAGTTTACATCTCGAGGGCAAGGAAAGGTCATGTGATATTTGTTGTATGGCCAGTATAGCGATGAATTATTCAAGAATACAGAACTGGTGAATTTGTTTGAATATAGATGTTAATACCAGGACACAAGCCCGGGAGTTCAGACAATCTTCCATTCTTCCAGCTATACGTTAGAGCATAAACATTGCTCACCAAGCAGACTATGTCGAAGATAAATCCCGAGAAGCAGATGGCACGGAGTTAGGCATCAGATTCGACATTCAGTATGAAGGCGTTGTCCGTAAATAGCATATCCTTCAGTTGGCCGTTGTTACACTCCTTTAGATGAATACATTATTAACCCCATGCTCCCGAGGAGGAGTGGGTTATTAGAATAGTCCGGAGCTATGTAGACGTCAGAAACATTTGTACATCAAGAGTGGAAAAGCTAGGAAGAGGACTAGGACTCTGAAACTTGCATAGTTGGTCACAATTGTAATGTTGTGAGTCTGTTGGTTTTTGGGAGATGGCAGGTGAGAATTGATACTTTTTTTGAGAAGAAATGCTGTTGTTGTTGTTGTTGTTGTTGTTGTTGTTGTTGTTGTTGTTGTACGTTAAGAGATAACCGATGTGACGAGGTAAGTGATGGTATGTTCCTGCTGTATAGATATTACCCCGGGTATTGGTGCTCTCAGTCTCTGCACAGAGGTGATAATAGTAATCGAAGTGTTAGGTTTACTTAGATCTCTTGAACAGGAGAGTGCCTGTGTAGACCGCGTTTGCGACAAACGTAAAATGTGTACTTCAAGCATGGCGATCTTTCCGAGAAACACGGCACCTAGTCCCATTTCCAGGTCAGGAATCGAGAACTCATCGACGTTTACGCTTTAGTTGACCTGATCATTATTACCAGGGCAATTTCAAACATATTCTCCATCAACTTCGGAAGAAAGATACGGAATTCATGGCTTGAAATGGCGCAAGGCGAAGCGCAAATTTTCTGCGAACACGGCAAGTGCTATTTTTCCTTGAAACAAGTCGGCAACTGATAGTCAGAATCTTATACCATTTCTCCGCTAGAAAATCCCAAGTTTGCCGATTTTGTTGTATTATGAATCCATTGAAATAAATCCCTGAGGTTCAATCGTTCAACTTATTTGTCAAATTGCCAGGTGCTAATTCTTGGTTTTGCGACAAATCGCGTGTTCAAATCCTGATACCGTCTCTTTGCATATCGCTCAAATCAGAGAGGGGGGAGCTAGACTCCACCCTTGATAAGACGTTGAACGTTGTGCCCAAATTAGAGCGCTAAAACAAACGTTAGTAAACTTTCAGACTAAGTGAAGGTAAAATGAAAGATAACATTCAACTGTTTCCAAATATAGTTTTACTTCATTTATGTGATTTTTCCTAACTGGGTGAAAAATTACGTTTGTATGGTAACTCATAAGTGCCAAGTCAGTTTGAATCTTGCATTTAATTTCTTCAATTTTACACGTTGAAACAGTGAGTCTGTGTTGAAACTCCAAGTATACGCACCTTAAGCTTGTGAAACGTTTTTACTTCTATACGTGGGATAATGGATGTTTCAGATCCACAGAGTGCGCAGGGTCCCCAGGACAAACTGTCAGGCTACTGGGAACGCACTCGGGCACTGATCCTGGCCAACGAGGGAGTTCGATTCAACCTGTCACCTTGTCTGGATCAAGGAGGTTGGAAAGGAAGACCTGTAATGACAACCAAAGCAAATTAATGCAATACTGACATATAATTCTTTGAGCAGGTATACAGGATTCAAATCGTGGTAGCGTACAATTCCTGCAAAGAAGATCCCTACTCTATGAATTATCTGTACTCTTATAGTTATCTTTAACCGAAGTTCAATAGAAAATATATACAAAATAGATAGCCCTAGCTATTTCGCGAGCAGGCCTGGTCACAGCCACAGTCTGGTCACGACCGGTTCTCTCATGGATGGGTCCAGCTTCTATCTTCCTTCCCCAGGGCTTTGCAGTAGGATCCAGCGTCTATCGTCCTTCCCCAGATATACGTGGTAAGGTCCAGCGTCTGTCTTCCTTCCCCAGGTCTTCGTTCACTCCCGTATGGATGAACACTGCGTCGTGTCTCGTCTTACACGACTAGGCCCCTCCGTGGTTATGTACGACGTGTGTCTTCCTTCCCCAGGTCTTCTTCCCTCGGGTGGTATGGACTTCTCGTCGTCGTCGTGTCTCGTCTTACACGACTAGGCCCCTCCAAGCGTTGATAACCGTCAATGGATGCGGACGGCCTGGGCACGACAGTACTATCACAGTACAAAAGCTTCTACGGCACCGGCCCGTCTCTCTGTAACACCGCAGGACTATTCAACTGCACGGCTCACCACAGCAGCAGACGGCACCCCTCGTAGGAATACACCCCCAGGCTTCAGCGACCCCGCTCACGGCGACTCACTCCGCGGCCCGGCTCCAAGGATGAATCATCAAGGCTAGAGTTCACGGCTACACGGTCCACGTAGGATCGGACATCAATAACACACGGTGGATAGACAGGCACCTGGTCTAGTAACCCTCTTCCTATACTACTGTATGGGCACCTGGAGTCGGCACCCTCCTTCTATACTACTGTATGGTCAACTAGTATAGGAACCCTCCTTCTATACTACTGTATGATCAGTTGACCATTGAACCCTCTCTCTATACTACTGCATGGTCATCCGCAGTAGATGGGCATCAGGTCAAGGATTCCCCCTCTATATACTACTGTACGAGACGGTAGTAATCTATCATTGGCCGTGAATTACTCAATATATGTACAGGGTGGTGAGAGTCTGTATGCTTATGGGGGCGTGAATGGATAATCGTTTATCGTACGATTGCCTGGGTAGATGTATATTTATCAAGCTATAGGCTCGAACCTATAGCTTGTAGGTGTTAGCATGAATGTATTTCAACCCGTAGGTTGTGTATATTTAAGTACGTGTGTGCATGAATAATTGTTTAGGTAGGAACTGTGTATGATTTGCCTAGCTGTACCCTCTTCACAGAGACTAGCGTCTCCTACCGGATTCAGCTTAATCGATACCATAAAGGTATGGCCGTGCTATCAACACTAACGCCGTTAGTTAATTCCCAGAGCTGAGCCTGTACTATGCAATGTATGCAATGATGCTATAGGATTCGGCGGCGGCACTTCTCCAATTCGGCGGCCTGGTCGCGGCCCGGCGGCGGCACAAATTCGGCGGCGGCCTTCCTCCGGCCCGGCAATGTATTGGATTTCTTCTCCCCAATAATTTGTGCGTGTTCTCACCTCGAAGTTTCTGCTCGTCTCTGTCGTTTCAGCGGGAGTCCGGCTTATATAGGGCTACCGCTCTTCTGTGGATAAAGGTAGAAACAGACGTCGAAGATTCCAGCGCCCTCTTTATTGTCAAATTACAACACTTCCCGATCAGTTTATCTGGACTTCGCTGGATAAATATGCCTATGGAGGAACAAACCATAATTCATAGTGGACGTAACTGGTAAATCGCAGCTTCCAACTCTCTCTGGTTAATTCATACGACGACCGCAAAGTTCACTGTCCTAATCTGCATATTCTCTGAAACCGACTTCCGGATTCCTGACTGACGTCATCTACAGCGAAGCAAGTAGCTCACCAGGGTCCCTTTTACCGTCCCGACTGATCGTTTGAGATAACTTCACCGGGATTTCGAGGCATTGTCTGTCTCCCGCATTATTATAGTTCATTCTAGGCAAATTACAGCGTTGAATTCCATCAGGTAAGTGAACCACACATATACACACAATGTAACTTTCGATTTCACATAGTCACGTATCATTCGGAAGCTGTGATTTATTAAAGGGGATCCCAAGGGGTCGTTGTCAACCTGCACTTTCGTTACACTACCCCCGCCTTCGAAGATCATGACGCCCTCGTCCTGGCTCTCGTCACGCTACCAGTAGCACGGGTGTGCAGAACAGAACATATGTACAGCGTATATACAACAGAATTACAGGACGACGGTCTTCTTGACTTCCTGGCCAAGTCGTCGTCACCTGCAATGGACATCAGGTCCACAGCAGGCCACAGCTGTCTCTTGCTGGAGTCATGCATCTGAGGCAGTAAAGCCTCGGGATCGGCCAGTCTGTGTTTGTCGCCCACCGGAATACCTGCAGGTCGGCCATGCACCACAGGTCATTCCTTGACGATGACGGTCATCAACCGTATTTCTCCGACCATACGGTCGTGCATCTCCTGTCCACTGGCAGGCTAAAGCGTAGTCATTAAAGCGCCTCGGTCGCTGGACATGACGTCCACGAGTCGTTCGTGGAGGATTCCACGTCTCCGGTAAGGCCATCTGCTCCTCCGAAAGTGGCGACTCGACATCAACAGGGGGATCAGGCGGTAATCCAACCTCGTAATCTGCCAATCTTGGAGGACGCGGGGTCCTCCTTCCACTTCTCGTCTGCCGAGGTGCTGGAGATCTCACTGCGGCTGGATGCTCCACCGGATATGGAAAGACCGTCGCGGGCTCCGAGTCATTCTCAGACTCGACATCACCATCATTCTCTGTAGACTCAGTGGTCTCACTATCCGATGTCTCTCTGGGGTAGAAGGGCTTAAGAAGATCATGATGGACTACACGGAGGGCACCAGCCTCGTCGGCGATGCGATATGTCACATCCGTCAGGGCTTCTTTCACAGTGTAAGGCCCTCCCCACCGGTCTCGTAGTTTCCGGATCTCCCCACGCTTAGTGGCGGAAATATACAGGTAAACCTGATCACCAGGCTTGTATCTGTGAGGAAAAGCTCTCGTATCGTAGATACGTTTTTGCCGCCTCAAGCTCTTCTTCGTAGTCTCCCGGGCAAACTCGTGTATCTCAGCCATCTCATCCCGGAGATCTTCGACCCACTGTGTCGGCTCTACCTGCTGTTTCGGAGGCGCTCCCAAAGTCAGGTGCGACGGCAAGGCGATTTCCCTCCCAAACACCATCATGTTTGGGGAATATCCCGTCGTCTCATGCACGGTGGCACGGTATGACATCAGCACCAACGGAATATGAAGGTCCCAATCGTCCGGGTGACGGTCAATGCTGGCATGCAACATCTGGGCTAAGGTCCGATTGAACCGTTCAATCATGCCGTTCGACTGGGGGTGATAGGGTGTAGTCCTCGTTTTCCTCATCCCGAGGATGCGGCACATCCCCCGGAATACTCTGCTTTCAAACTGACGCCCTGGTCAGAGTGGATGGCCATTGGCACGCCAAATCTGGTCACGAAGTGATCCACGACAGCTTGGGCAACCGTTGTGGCTCCCTGATTGGATAAGGCCACAGCTTCCACCCACCGGGTGAAATAGTCTCCAATGACAACTACATATCGGTTCCCCCGACAGGTTTCTGCCAATGGCCCGAGAATATCAACAGCTGCTCTGTCTCCTGGACTTCCGGTCATCTGACCGCGATGAGGACCTCTGGGCTTCCGTCCTGCCAACTTCCTACGGTTGCACACGTCGCAACTCCGGCACCATTGCCGAACATCGGTCTGTAGACCAGGCCACATGTACGCCTGCCTCACTTTTGCCAAGGTTTTCTTCACCCCAAGGTGACCACCGGTTACACTGTCATGACACTCTTTCAAGATTTTCCGTCTGAGGGAGCGAGGGACCGCCAGAAGCCGTCGTTTCACTTCTCCCCGAGCATTCACCCATCTCCGCACAAGCAAGGATCCACTTATCTCCAGTAGATTGAAGGCACCCCACAGGGTTTTAGTTACCGGTCCATATTGACTGATGTCCTCTCTGGCTGGTCGACTGCCTTTCTTTACCCACTCCAGGACAGGCTGCAAGTCTGGGTCCGCGGCCTGAGCTTGACTGAAGTCTGCAGTCGGCGGTACGATCTCCGTAACACGGGCAGCTTCCTGGACCTCGGAACCTGACCGTCCACACTGCTTGCACGGGATTCGGCTCATGGCGTCAGCGTTTCCGTGCTTCCGTCCGGGTCGATGCTGGATTTCAAAGTCGTAGACTCCGAGGGCCTGTATCCAGCGAGCCAACTGTCCGTCCGGTTCTTTAAATCGCTTGAACCACCTCAGGGACCCATGGTCAGTGCGCAACAGAAATTTTCGGCCGAACAAATAATGCCGAAAGTACTTTACAAAGTACACCACAGCCAGCAGTTCCCTTCTAGTCACACAGTAGGCACGTTCTGTTTTGGACAACACCCTACTGGCATAGGCTACGACCTTCTCTTCCCCGTTGATCTCCTGGGACAAGACGGCCCCAATGCCGCAATTGCTGGCATCTGTGTCCAGGATAAAGGGCTGTCGGAAGTCCGGCATCATTAACATAGGTGCAGTCGTCAGCTTCTGTCTTAGGTGGTCGAATGCCGTCTGGGCTGTATCATCCCACATAAATACCGCCTTCTTCTCCGTCAGTCGATGAAGAGGGGCTGCTACAGTCGCAAAGTCCCGTATAAAACGCCGGTAGTACCCACACAGGCCAAGAAAACTTCTGACATCCGTTTGGGAGACGGGCGTCGGCCACTCTCGTACAGCCCGAATCTTCTCCGGATCGGTACCAATCCCGTCTTGCGTCACTATATGACCCAGGTAAAGGCCTTGTCGTTTCCCGATGACACATTTCGAGGGCTTCAATTTCAGGCCATGTTGTTGCAGCCTCTGGAAGACTTCCTCCAGTCGTTTGATCATCTCCTCGAAGGTACGTCCAAAAACTATTATGTCGTCGAGGTACACTAAGCACGTCTCGTAATGGAGGCCCGCCAAGACTGCCTCCATTAATCGCTCGAAGGTTCCTGGAGCATTACAAAGCCCGAAAGGCATGGCCCGGAATTGGTACAGGCCCCGTCGAGTGGCAAAGGCGGTCTTACATCTGTCCTCCGGGGCTACTTCGACCTGCCAGTACCCCGACATCAGGTCGAGCGTACTCCACCAGCAGGCGCCAGACAGAGAATCCAGGGACTCGTCGATTCTCGGCAGGGGGTAGGCATCTTTCTCCGTTACTTTGTTGAGGGCTCGGTAATCAACGCAGAATCGCATTTTCCCATCCTTCTTCCGTACCAGGACAACCGGAGCAGACCAAGGCCCATTAGATGGCTCAATGACTCCCCGCTGTAGCATGTCTTCAACCTGGTCGTCTATTGTTCCACGGGCATGAAGGGGTGGACGTCGTGGAGGAATCCGGATAGGTGGCGCATTCCCCGTCTTGATATGATGTTGCACCATCGTTGTTCGCCCCAAATCACTGTCATCCTTGGCGAACAAGTGGGTGAAGCGAGTAACCAAGTCTTCTACAGCTAAAGCTCTCTCAGCTTCCAATCCCTCACTGGACTGTTGTACTAAGGCCCGTAGGTGCGGTGGACATCTTGGGGTTGGCACCGTTGCTTCATCAGAGGCTGGACTATCCTGGTTCAAAGGCTCTGCAGTAGGTGGAGCTGAATTATCCACTACCTCCACTTCAGTCAAACTATCACACAGGGTGCCGGCTTGTACTATGGCAGGGTCAGTGGACAGGTTAAGGAACCGCAGGGTAACTTCATGGTCACGGTCAACTTCGGCCAGGGCTCTGGGCACCATGGTTCCAGTCTTCTGTGTGAACTCAGTGATATTTTCCACCATGCCAACCTCTCCCGGTAGAGCACCTCGGACGGTCCCCGTCACCACTGCCTCAGCTCCAGCTGGGATAGTAAAAGTCTCCGTTACAGACACCCGATGGCACTCGTGGCTCCCCACGACCTCACACTGGACATATCGGCCGCCATACTTCACCCGGTGCTTCTCCGTATCAATCGCAGTACAGTGGCTACTCAGGAAATCATAACCAAGGAGGGCATCCACGGTCAGTGTACCAACAATCATCGTCTGAGTCCGGGTAGTCCCATCTATCGTGACCTTAAAGTCTGCTTCACCCTGTAGTGGCATAGAGGTACCATCAGCCACACGAATGGACGCAAAGGAGGGACTTCTCAATGCCGGCCTAAGTCGGGGACTTAGCTGGTTGTACACCCGCACGTTCAGAAGAGAAACCGATGCACCTGTGTCGACGCAGCACCACAATCCTACGGATCCCATCTTGGCCGGGAGATACAATCCGGCCTCACCAGAGTTATTCACCGTAGGAGGTTTCGGTGGAGGTTTCGGTTGTCTTGGGGGTTGATGATCATCCGGCCTGCGCAACTCTGGACAATTCACACGGTAAGGCCCGTCTTTTCCGCATGACCAGCATCCTGATGTTCGATCATGGCCGCCGTATGGTTGTTGATGGTCACGTCTATGTCCCCATCTCGACTAGCATCGTCCTGGCCGTTGTAGTCTTGGTGGTTCATCTCGCCTCGACGTCGTCCCCGATGCGGCTCTGTCTCGATCCCGTTCCAGTCCGGCCGGCCCAGAATAAGTGTAATCTTCTGCCTTCGGTGGAGTCATCTCATCACTGGAACTTTGATTTCTCAGCATCGTGGACATCTGCCCCATCATGGCGGTCACCATTGTACTCAATACGTTTATGGCACCACGTAGATCTTCTACCTCTCGTCTCGGGTCAACGTCGGGCTGCTCATCTACTGGCTCGCGCCCCCTCAGTCGATCTTCGGTAGACATCTCCGCTGAAGGTCGTGGCGTCCGGTCGGCCGGTGGTGTCAACAGCTCCGCTTCCAGTTCTTGCGTGGACAAGTCAAGAAGATTTCCAGAGGCCCGAGTAGCTGTAGTCGATCGCCCGGAACCTACATCTCTTCCAGTGTCACGTCGTTCCCGAGGACTCGGCGTTGTGTGGAATTTTCGTTGGGCTCCTCTTCCGTCAGGTGGTTGGCTCATGGCTTCCCATTGTCGCAACTTGGCGCCGAAATCTCCAGTCATATTCATGGTTGTCTGGGCCGGATCTTTTCTATCCGCCAGGCTTGGTCTCCTTTCCTTCGTCTCCCAGATGTTGGCCATCCCACCGCTGCCACCAGTTGAAACGTTTTTACTTCTATACGTGGGATAATGGATGTTTCAGATCCACAGAGTGCACAGGGTCCCCAGGACAAACTGTCAGGCTACTGGGAACGCACTCGGGCACTGATCCTGGCCAACGAGGGAGTTCGATTCAACATGTCACCTTGTCTGGATCAAGGAGGTTGGAAAGGAAGACCTGTAATGACAACCAAAGCAAATTAATGCAATACTGAAATATAATTCTTTGAGCAGGTATACAGGATTCAAATCGTGGTAGCGTACAATTCCTGCAAAGAAGATCCCTACTCTATGAATTATCTGTACTCTTATAGTTATCTTTAACCGAAGTTCAATAGAAAATATGTACAAAATAGATAGCCCTAGCTATTTCGCGAGCAGGCCTGGTCACAGCCACAGTCTGGTCACGACCGGTTCTCTCATGGATGGGTCCAGCTTCTATCTTCCTTCCCCAGGGCTTTGCAGTAGGATCCAGCGTCTATCGTCCTTCCCCATATATACGTGGTAAGGTCCAGCGTCTGTCTTCCTTCCCCAGGTCTTCGTTCACTCCCGTATGGATGAACACTGCGTCGTGTCTCGTCTTACACGACTAGGCCCCTCCGTGGTTATGTCCGACGTGTGTCTTCCTTCCCCAGGTCTTCTTCCCTCGGGTGGTATGGACTTCTCGTCGTCGTCGTGTCTCGTCTTACACGACTAGGCCCCTCCAAGCGTTGATAACCGTCAATGGATGCGGACGGCCTGGGCACGACAGTACTATCACAGTACAAAAGCTTCTACGGCACCGGCCCGTCTCTCTGTAACACCGCAGGACTATTCAACTGCACGGCTCACCACAGCAGCAGACGGCACCCCTCGTAGGAATACACCCCCAGGCTTCAGCGACCCCGCTCACGGCGACTCACTCCGCGGCCCGGCTCCAAGGATGAATCATCAAGGCTAGAGTTCACGGCTACACGGTCCACGTAGGATCGGACATCAATAACACACGGTGGATAGACAGGCACCTGGTCTAGTAACCCTCTTCCTATACTACTGTATGGGCACCTGGAGTCGGCACCCTCCTTCTATACTACTGTATGGTCAACTAGTATAGGAACCCTCCTTCTATACTACTGTATGATCAGTTGACCATTGAACCCTCTCTCTATACTACTGCATGGTCATCCGCAATAGATGGGCATCAGGTCAAGGATTCCCCCTCTATATACTACTGTACGAGACGGTAGTAATCTATCATTGGCCGTGAATTACTCAATATATGTACAGGGTGGTGAGAGTCTGTATGCTTATGGGGGCGTGAATGGATAATCGTTTATCGTACGATTGCCTGGGTAGATGTATATTTATCAAGCTATAGGCTCGAACCTATAGCTTGTGGGTGTTAGCATGAATGTATTTCAACCCGTAGGTTGTGTATATTTAAGTACGTGTGTGCATGAATAATTGTTTAGGTAGGAACTGTGTATGATTTGCCTAGCTGTACCCTCTTCACAGAGACTAGCGTCTCCTACCGGATTCAGCTTAATCGATACCATAAAGGTATGGCCGTGCTATCAACACTAACGCCGTTAGTTAATTCCCAGAGCTGAGCCTGTACTAGCGTACAGTAGAGATTAAGAATAACCATTGGCGATAAGTGTCTATACTCTAACTTCCAGCGCAATCCCCATACAACTGTGCGATATGGTTGAAATGAGTAGAGATCGAAGTAGAGTAAACACAGCCCGGACGTGTTAAATGTAAGTGTGTGTAAATGTATGCAATGATGCTATAGGATTCGGCGGCGGCACTTCTCCAATTCGGCGGCCTGGTCGCGGCCCGGCGGCGGCACAAATTCGGCGGCGGCCTTCCTCCGGCCCGGCAATGTATTGGATTTCTTCTCCCCAATAATTTGTGCGTGTTCTCACCTCGAAGTTTCTGCTCGTCTCTGTCGTTTCAGCGGGAGTCCGGCTTATATATAGGGCTACCGCTCTTCTGTGGATAAAGGTAGAAACAGACGTCGAAGATTCCAGCGCCCTCTTTATTGTCAAATTACAACACTTCCCGATCAGTTTATCTGGACTTCGCTGGATAAATATGCCTATGGAGGAACAAACCATAATTCATAATGGACGTAACTGGTAAATCTCAGCTTCCAACTCTCTCTGGTTAATTCATACGACGACCGCAAAGTTCACTGTCCTAATCTGCATATTCTCTGAAACCGACTTCCGGATTCCTGACTGACGTCATCTACAGCGAAGCAAGTAGCTCACCAGGGTCCCTTTTACCGTCCCGACTGATCGTTTGAGATAACTTCACTAGGGATTTCGAGGCATTGTCTGTCTCCCGGATTATTATAGTTCATTCTAGGCAAATTACAGCGTTGAATTCCATCAGGTAAGTGAACCACACATATAAACACAATGTAACTTTCGATTTCACATAGTCACGTATCATTCGGAAGCTGTGATTTATTAAAGGAGATCCCAAGGGGTCGTTGTCAACCTGCACTTTCGTTACACTTGAATCAAGCATTGGAAAATAAGTCGCTAAGTATCGTTGGTCACATAATCCCAACTTATCAGTTTTTGGCTGAGGGTTTGTGGGTTTTGCCAACTTTGACGGAATATTCGATATAATATTTGGAATTTGAAATAGTTAATACATTCTTTGAGGAATAAAACAGGACGCGAATAGCGATAATATCCGATTTATTAAACGAAAGTAGTAATTTTCATTTAGCGAGTATCGAATGAATATTACTACGCGAGCTTAATAAATTGAAAATTATGGACTCACGATGGATAGAGTCTATAGTTTCATAACGTTTTGACAAGAAAAATAAAATGTTACGTACGGCGATATCTCATTTCCACCAGCTTCATATGTTGCATTTGATTACTGCAGCAACATTCGCACGGTCTTTTTGAATAAGCGTTGGACACTACATGACAAAGAGATCTCCCAGTGAAACATATTCTTATCGACTGCATAAATTTTTAGATTGTAAGAGATTCGAGCAGCTACTTTAGAATATCTTTTTAGTCGGATGAAAGAAGACTGTATCTCAGGTTATTTGAGAGAAATCGTTTTTTTTTTTATTTTGCATAAGTTTTAATGTGTGTATGTTTTAATGTGTTGGATTACCAAGTTATTAACTTGAATACTTATAATTTTGCTTGATCCTCGCTATATAGCTGAAATTTTGCTGAACACGACGTTAAACCTTAATTCTCTCTCCCTCTCTCTCTCTCTCTCTCTCCTACTGCCTCCACCGAACGACCGAGAGAGGAGGTCAGATATAGTACTCTACAAAAAAACGTTTTATCTGGATTACCTTATTGTGAATTAACCAAGAGAGAGAGAGAGGATTAAGGTTTAACGTCGCGTTCAGCAATATTTCAGCTATATATCGTTCAGCAATATTTCAGCTATATATCGGCGAGTGAATTAACGACGACAACATGGAATATCTTTCAATAAGGCAATTAGATTAATTGGATTGCCAACGATGTCTTTGAAGTTACATATTCAGAGCACAACAGCTAGACCAAAAATAGCAGTCACCCTCTCGACAGCAACTGTGTGGGAGAGAAAGTTACAGTTCAAATTGTTCAGCGGTTAGGAGATAGTATTAGCAGAATGTAGAATCGTTGTTGCAGAATGGATTTTACACCTCAGGCAAAATGGGAATTCGGTGTGGGCATACAACTGGAAATTTTGTCGATAGCACAGCTATTGCTGGTCCATTGCAGTGCTGTATCTGGATATAAAGCGTGTGACACCAAAGATAGAGATGAAGATAGACTATATGAAAAACATGTTCGCTTCCGTGGGGAAAATGTGGATTCCTACAAATACGCTCACGCCTCCAAGCTGGAGAGGGGTGGAGTAACTTTGTAGTGAGACGGAAGAAGACTTTACTCAACATCATGATTGATATTATGGCCTAAGATTTCAAAATTAGCTTTGCGCGACGGCAGGTCTTCTAATGCGGCCATTACAGAAAACTGATCAAGCCATCATCGTATTTCTGGAAAACCCATCACCATGGCTTTCCTGATGTGTGATCCTTCAAACAGCGGGGTATGTCGTTCACCCGTTATTTTCCTCTATTTTTTATGGTAATCGACGGGTCATCCATCGTTTTCATGACAGGGGCCTTTGCATGTTAAATCAACCTTAATCAATAGCTCGCGGTTAAGTCAAAGGCCGCGGTGGATGGTTTATGTGGCGATACAGGGATTGATGACATCCATCAGTTGTGTTGTGAAACAAGCAGAATGAACAATCCTCCTGGGAGATTCCATTTATGAGGCCAATCTAGCGTTACACAATACTGGTACACGAAGATAATGAACTGTCCTGTCGAACATTGTCAATCAGTTAGCTTCGGTTTGTGCCTTCACCGGCCAACGATTACGTTACGGCAAATTACCATGACAGCGCCATAATTACATGAGATTAGCCAGTTATAGTTTACATCTCGAGGGCAAGGAAAGGTCATGTGATATTTCGTGTATGGCCAGTATAGCGATGAATTATTCAAGAATACAGAACTGGTGAATTTGTTTGAATATAGATGTTAATACCAGGAGACAAGCCCGGGAGTTCAGACAATCTTCCATTCTTCCAGCTATACGTTAGAGCATAAACATTGCTCACCAAGCAGACTATGTCGAAGATAAATCCCGAGAAGCAGATGGCACAGAGTTAGGCATCAGATTCGACATTCAGTATGAAGGCGTTGTCCGTAAATAGCATATCCTTCAGTTGGCCGTTGTTACACTCCTTTAGATGAATACATTATTAACCCCATGCTCCCGAGGAGGAGTGGGTTATTAGAATAGTCCGGAGCTATGTGGACGTCAGAAACATTTGTACATCAAGAGTGGAAAAACTAGGAAGAGGACTAGAAACTTGCATAGTTGGTCACAATTGTAATGTTGTGAGTCTGTTGGTTTTTGGGAGATGGCAGGTGAGAATTGATATTTTTTTTGAGAAGAAATGCTGTTGTTGTTGTTGTTGTTGTTGTTATTGTTGTTGTTGTTGTTGTACGTTAAGAGATAACCGATGTGACGAGGTAAGTGATGGTATGTTCCTGCTGTATAGATATTACCCCGGGTATTGGTGCTCTCAGTCTCTGCACAGAGGTGATAATAGTACCGCGTTTGCGACAAACATAAAATGTGTACTTCCAGCATGGCGATCTTTCCGAGAAACACGGCACCTAGTCCCATTTCCAGGTCAGGAATCGAGAACTCATCGACGTTTACGCTTTAGTTGACCTGATCATTATTACCAGGGCAATTTCAAACATATTCTCCATCAACTTCGGAAGAAAGATACGAAATTCATGGCTTGAAATGGCGCAAGGCGAAGCGCAAATTTTCTGCGAACACGGCAAGTGCTATTTTTCCTTGAAACAAGTCGGCAACTGATAGTCAGAATCTTATACCATTTCTCCGCTAGAAAATCCCAAGTTTGCCGATTTTGTTTTATTATGAATCCATTGAAATAAATCCCTGAGGTTCAATCGTTCAACTTATTTGTCAAATTGCGAGGTGCTAATTCTTGGTTTTGCGACAAATCGCGTGTTCAAATCCTGATACCGTCTCTTTGCAAATCGCTCAAATCAGAGAGGATGTTCCCAAATTAGAGCGCTAAAACAAACGTTAGTAAACCCTCAGACTAAGTGAAGGTAAAATGAAAGATAACATTCAACTGTTTCCAAATATAGTTTTACTTCATTTATGTGATTTTTCCTAACTGGGTGAAAAATTACGTTTGTATGGTAACTCATAAGTGCCAAGTCAGTTTGAATCTTGCATTTAATTTCTTCAATTTTACACGTTGAAACAGTGAGTCTGTGTTGAAACTCCAAGTATACACACCTTAAGCTTGAATCAAGCATTGGAAAATGAATACAAAGTTTGAAATATGTGTATTAAGGCAGTGTGACGTCACCGAACCTAGGTATGATCGCAACAGACCACCATAGATTACCATGCTTTATTTGCAGTTTACTGTGTTTAATAAAATCGTTAAAAATGACAAAAAATATTTTGAGAATCAATGTTCAGTTATGTTGATGGAGATTCCTCGTCAATAAGTGTGATATTTGATTCAAATCCTACCTATTTTGCCAGAATTTACACTAATTTGGGCACGTTTTCCTGCTTAGAGAAATTTAACTGCGACGAATAGAGGGTACGTACATGTACCCAAATTAGGGTAGCAAGTCCTGCTTGTGTACAAATCTCCGTGCAGCTCAAAGTCCTTCCCCATTTCTTTTTGTGTTGTATTCCACGTGTATGTCAATTTGTTTTCTTTCCCTTTGATATTATCTGGCCGAATACTTCAAATAAATTGCCTCAAACCATGACTGAAAAATATGCAGAGGACATTAGAGTATGAATATTGTGTAACATAGGATACCATATTTTAAGGGAGGGAGTGGTGGGGCGGGGGGAATGGCAAACCTGGGGAGAAGAGTGACTCAAATTTATCGGGGGAGAAGTTGGGGGAGGAAGTTGGTTTGGGGAGAAGTGGCCTGCTTCCGGTGGAAATAATGGATATCGGGGGGGGGGGGGGGGGATCCTACAATCAGGATTATACGTCTGCAGCATTTTCATGAGGCAGGGGTACTGGACAAAAATTTATTTCCAAAATAAACTCTTTTTTGGCCCTACCTACTCTTAATTTTTTTCCTAGCCTGTAACCGGAAACAAACAGACCAAGAAATTTATTGAAACTGTTCAGAGAAATGTTATTTATTCATTTAATGGTATTTATCTCAGTCACCTCAGTCACGGGCCAGCTCAGCAGTGATCAGCAGAGACGGTCCATCTCAGAGACGGTCCATCTCAGACTCGGTCCATCTCGGACATGGCCCATCTCAGACACGCCCATATCAGACATAGCCCATCTCAGACATAGCCCATCTCAGACACGTACGGTCCATCTCAGACATGGCCCATCTCAGACATGACATTGATTTTAGTTGTATCTACTTATCGACCCTATACCAAAGTCGAATAATCAAAACATGTGGGTTTCTGAGGATATGTGTTTTTGCGGACAATCCCCCTCCATGATTTTCTCCCTCTGAAAAGACAATAAGAAATAGAAAATATTTTTTATATAATGCTCCACATCCGATTTTACACAGTTGTCACCGATCTGTAATCTACTGTGTCCTATATGACCGAGAATTCTTGTCAGAACTATGATTTATTCTGAGCGCCGTGTTATTCCTCTCCAAATTCGCGGGTTGTGATCACTTCATGGAGCAGCATATTAAAGCTGATACTTTTGCGACGACAAACCCAAGACCACTTCGACCAGGACGGCAGAAACGACCAAGAGAGTAGCTGAATCAAACTCTGGATAGATGGGTATCATTTAGTGATACGGTACCTATAAATTAAGCAATCAGCATTGTTGCCGACACTCTTCAAGGGCGACCGACATACGAACCAGACCGTATGGTCTGCCACTCTAAGCACATGTCCAATGATGACAGGGTATTATATCGGCATATACATGTAAGGAACAATTGCATATCAAAAATAGGATGGGTTTTCAAAGTCCAAGAGTTCTAGTTATGAAAATGACCCCGAAACGGTTCAGTCTAGTCGCCGAACCCCACACCAATGATGCAGACACGCTCCATCTCAGATACGGCCCATCTCAGACATGGCCCATCTAAGACACGGTCCATCTCAGACATGGCCCATCTCAGACACGGTCCATCTCAGACATGGCCCATCTAAGACACTTTCATCTCAGTCACGGGCCATCTTAGCAGTGATTAGCAGAGACGGTCCATCTCAGAGACAGTCCATCTCAAACACGGCCCATCTCAGAAACGTTCCATCTCAGACATGGCCCATCTCAGATCTAGCCCTTCTCAGACACGGTCCATCTCAGACATGGTCCATCTAAGACACGGTCCATCTCAGACATGGCCCATCTCAGACACGATCCATCTCAGACATGGCCCATCAAAGACACGATTCATCTCAGACTTGGCCCATCTCAGACATGGCCCACTAAGACACGGTCCATCTCAGACATGGCCCATCTCAGACACCGTCCATCACAAAGACGGTTCATCTCAGACATGGTCCATCTCAGATATGGTTCATTTCAGACACGGCCCATCTCATACATGGTCCCATCTCTCGTTTGTCCCGTACACTCTTAAAACGCTAATGTTAGATTTAACATCTAAAGCGTTGGAGGAGGGAAAGCATTTCGAAAGTGTTGTATTTATCACAAATAAGTGTTAAATGCAACACTTAAACTGTTGTATCCAGCACTTAAAAGTGGTGAATACAACACCTAAATGTGGTGAATACAACACTTTCTAAGTGCTTTCCCTTCTCCAACACTTTAGATGTTAAATCTAACATTAGCGTTTTAAGAGTGTACGACCACAGGTTTGATAGAAATGTCATGTAACATCGTCGAGAAAGAAATGAGGTCACAGTTGAAAGCAAAAAAAATACAAAAGAAGCATCTGATCCCCATTGGGGACCGGAACTGTTTTGGTCAAAATGTAAAAGTTTGCCAGAATTGTTTAGTCGGGAGTTTGAACAATTTTGTCTATATAGCTATGAGATCAGGGAGAGTGACTTAAACCGAGGATATTTTTTAGAAGGGGACATTCAATGCCCAAGGAGTCGGGAACATTAAATATATGTTTCTCTGTCCTCATTGAAAGATCGTCATTCAAGGCAGATCCAAGAGGGTAGGGCAGGCCCGCCCGTCCATGGCCGAAGGACGGGATTACGCTAGTATTTGGTAAAATGTGAATGTGTAACTGTTAAATCAATAGCTTGTAAGAACAGCAGTTTCGGAACATGATAGAATGATAGTTCAATATTTTTCGGACAACCACATACACGGAAATAAGGTAATTTTCACTGATTGAAATCTATTTTGGTATCGCCGTTAGGCTTGTTTTACATGAGAGAGATGCTATCCCGAAATACGTCGCTCACACATCAATGCACATCAAACGGTGAGATGCTTGTAACATGAACTGAATTAGTCCGGATATTCCGTGTTGTCAAGGTATATACCTGTCAACAGCAGCTGTGAATACAGGAATCATTTGTAAGGGAAATACCGATTCAAAAGATTCGTGACGGTTAGATATATGCCGACATTTCCATCATTTTTATTACACATTAATCGCCAATTCAATCACATTGAGGAATGAATAAGGTAAAGACCAGCCACTCCTGAAAGGTAGCTATCACCGTCGCACGGTCAAGTGCCGCGTTATAACAGATTGATGTTTCTCATTTAAGAAGTATCGCGATTGGTTGATCAGGGGATAATTTTGATTAAAGCCAATCTAATGTGCAGTCAAACTACAATTGACGCCTTCAGCGCCAAAACTTGCATCAGGGTCATCGTCTTTCTGAAAACACACCCAACATATATGTCTGCTAGTGTATGTGTGAAATTCTGGTAACGTAGTTTTATGAACAATTAACCGGTAAAGGAACAAGACTATTTATTTTTCTTGTGCCTACAGGGAAGGTTATTGGAAAATGCTTTGATGTATTTAATGTACTGGTAGGCGTCCCCAGGGTGGCAGTTAAAACAAATTCCCAGGATATAATACAAGCGTCCGGTCAACCACCTCGCTGGGGGTCTAATAACACCCCAGCCACCAATGCCCAGCCACCAGTCAGATTTTTGGACCGGATTCGGGGCCTTCGCGCACATCGCCGGAAGTGACATCATATATAGTAAAATAGATGTTTACAGAACATTTCGATTACTTTTCAAGTCTGCATAATACCTCTGTTGACCTAGCGTTAAAAAGAATTATCTGGAGATAATTTTCCCTGTTTATCTGGACAGAGCATATGAAAAGTAGTTCGCTCATGTGCAACACTAAAGGAGTTGTTCGGCCGGATTCAAACTGAACCGTGCGTTGGTTGGTTTCCCCAATACGTCATAGCAACGTAGTAAAGGTCAACTTCCGCTATTGGTGGCAGGGATGGTAATGGAGCCTGCGAAATGGAGCATGCGCTGTGGGGAGGTTACAGCTTTAAAAATGGAGCTACCTTATTCACTCGTCACTATTAACACAAGCATACAAGGGAGGGAGGGAATTTGGCTTAATGTCACACTCAAGTTTGTTTCACTCATATGGTGACAGTCAGTTTGGTTGGTGGAGGAAGCCGGACACCAGCATACAAGCATATCCTGCACGCAACTATCGTATTTGTCATCAGTTTATTTTTTCACAAAAACTAGCAAGTGCCACCATATATAGGCGGGATATTGACATTCGATTTGCAGGACATTGTGAAATTTGTTATCCAGAAAAGGATGGCTATAGCAATCCCGATATTGTTATTAACTCTCATAAAGTCTGCGGAGAGTCATTTCATTTTTTATCAAGATAATTTATCTTGACCATGCACAGATTTGTTGCGTGTCCGAAAGTGAAAGTGTATTCTAAGTTGTCATTAACGATGACTGAACAATGGATGTCAAGCTTGAAGAATTAATATTGGAGAATTAGTCTTGGGGAATACATCTGTTCAATACAAGCCTAGATTCATTCAGAACCGTGGCGAAATTACTCGAGCATTGATCCATCGTTTAAATTAGTTCAAGTGACGGAATTTTCCTTTTCCTTCTGAGTTTTCCTTCATGGACGAAGTATGCCCGATCTGACACTTGTATATCCCCAGGCGGTAGACGAAGTGACGAAAACAATGAGACAATTAATTTCGGTTAATCAGTATTGAACATATTCGATACAGTTGGGGGTTTTCGGACTAACAGCCGCTTCAGCCAGTCTCGATTGTTTTGCTTCGTTTGACTGACTATTGTCTCGGCCTATGTTTAGTTGAAAAGCCATGGGATTAAAGTCTGTCCATTTTAATTAGTCGTGTACTTTGGAGCTTGTCAAAAATCAATAGTTAACCCTGCAACAATTTTCTTTTTTGCAGCGTGTATAACAAACTGAACTACAATTTCTCTGTGATATCGATAATATATCACG
This sequence comes from Hanleya hanleyi, assembly GCA_036873755.1. Taxonomy (NCBI): domain Eukaryota; kingdom Metazoa; phylum Mollusca; class Polyplacophora; order Lepidopleurida; family Hanleyidae; genus Hanleya; species Hanleya hanleyi. The sequence continues at coordinate 97,894 of JAVTVY010032959.1, forward strand.
CTTGAACTAACTTTTTCATTCTCTCCATATAAAACGCCAGTACAGTTGTTTATGTGCCGGGCCTCAATTACATGGAGAGACGTAATAATGTATTCATAATCAGTGGCACAAAGGTCATTGATGCCGAATACAGTAATAACAGGCGGTCCGTGAGAGTGTCGCTAGTAGTATATAGCGAGGATATTCCCGTGCATTGACCTTTGACCTCAGAAATTTGCATATCACGTGACAGAGGTCAAAGGTCATTGAGTGCACTTGACCTGTATCCTTTCATCTTGTCTTTGACCGTGGATCATGTTTAGACACGTTAGGGTTTTTCCCATCACGTGCGGTATGACGTCACTTCCGGTCTGGGTGAATGGGGCATGTGAACCTGATAGGACATGTACTGACCTGTCTGTGGGTTTTTCCGTACAATGTCGTTCACTTTCGTGTGTTTCCGGTGAGGTGTGATGGGTACGTCCGTGTTTTTTCGGTGAGAGGGGAACATGATAGGCCATGTACTGTCTGTGGGGTTTTTCCCCCCCAGAATTTCGCTGTCGTCTGCTTGGGGTTGTCACGTGCCGAACACCTGGCTCCCCGAATTGCAACATTGTTGCACGTTCGATTGACCTACATCCGGGTCCTCACGGAGTTTACCGGAGAGACACGGAGGTGGCCGAAGATGTCACGGAGTTTACCGAAGAGTCACGGAGGTGCCCGAAGAGTCACGGACGTTATCGTGGGAACATGATAGGCCATGTACTGTCTGTGGGGGTTTTCCCGCCAGAATTTCGCTGTCGTCTGCTTGGGCTGGGGTTGTCACGTGCCGAACACCTGGCTCCCCGAATTGCAACAATGTTGCACGTTCGCTACAATGTTGCGGTGAACACCTGGTCTGGCGTCTGCGTGAATGAGCTCACGTGCCGAACACCTGGCTCCCCGAGATCAAGGCATGTCCAGACTTGTTCTGGGTTGTGCAGTTCTGCCATGCAGAGGACGGATACTAGGAATGCATATTAAATCTATATTTATAGGTTATTGGTTGAATACTGACTGATGTGGACGAGTTCTATTTTTGTGGGGCGAAGATTCGCCCCACATTCGCCCCACAAAAATAGGACGAGTCCACATCAGTCAGTATTCAACCAATAACCTATTTATTATACATCTAAATAGCTAAATGATCACTTAGCAGGTATGTTTTCAAAGTTGAATATATTCACAATTTCATAAAGACGAGTACCTGTAACATTCGTAGTAAAATACGTAGTAACAGATTTGTGAATGGCGGATTGATATAGAACAGTCAACATATGGTAAATAGTTCACGAATTCAGCACGCGCTCCCAGGGAAACAGTTCTGAACAGTCACGCGGGAGGATTTAGCGCAAATTTTCAACAATACAAAAGTGATTATCTATCATTCATGGGATGTGAGATTAATGTTAAATGTACAGTTATTCAATATAGCTCCTCGGAATAACTGTCCGACTTGACCAGGTTGAGCAGCTTCGTCGCGAGCAGTAGACTGTGTTGATGATGGCATTGACTCGGCTGTGCGCTCACTTGTTGCCGTTGAAGCCGACGAGGAGACCGTACACGATGGAGTGACTTTCTTCTGCAGGGAATTAGAATTCAAGATCTCGGACATTTTCTTCTGTTCTTCAAAATCCATACTGGTGTCATAACTGGAAAGTGAGGCAATGCTTTTATGTCCCGTGACTTGGATGATTTTGTGAGCAGGGATACCCGCTTTAGTGAGGGTTTTAGCTGTGGTTTTTCTGATCGAATGGTTGGACTTTCGACCTGTTATCCCCGCCGCTTCAACTGCCTTCGTCACAAGGGAGCCCAGTGTTTTGACGCCCATCGGTGAGTTATAGTACCAAACTCTGTCGTTTGTTTCGATACGTTTAACTGGAATAGGTGTGAGATAAAACGGACTGTGAGAGCTATTTGCTTCAACTGGTCTTCGACTCACAAATTCTTTGTACAACTCGACTGGATCGCGTGATTTATCTTCACTTTTTGTGGCGAAAAGGCGCGGGGGGACATCTCTCCAGTCGTCACGTTTGCTTCCGTCTCTTGTTTTGCTGTCACGCTCCATCCACTCTAAATATTCTTGCCCGTCTGTGTCGGATTTTAATGTAATGTCCCCAAACTGCAACTTCCTGTGCTCGTCGCGGCCGCGAAATCCGAAAGTTTTCCCCATAAAGAAAAAGAGAGAGAACTGGAGGGCCCGGGGGGTTTTATTTCCCAACTGATCGGAGGCAAACAGTACCTCTTCTTCATGCGGTGTAATGGCCTGCGAAGCTTGGGGTTTTCGACCTTTCCCTTGCTTCTTGAGATCCATCTTTTTGGCCGTCAGAGCTTGGTTAGCTTTATGGAATCTACGATCCCGCAAGGAAATGGCATACGCTTTATCCTTCAAGTGTCGTTCCACAGAATTTTTGATAGAGTCGAGGCTTGACGGTTCATACTCCGTTCCATCCTGTTTCCGTATGCTAATGAACAGTTCGGCCAAATAATCGTTTAAGAACTCTGGTGGTATGAATTCGATCAGTCGGGGCTCTCTCTTCTGTTCCCATAGCCATCTCTGCACGTTTTGTATATCTCGTTTCGTTGTTTTCACAGTATTTTGTTTTTTCTGTGAATCTATGAACGTCTGCACATTTGGAACTGCAACATCTCTCGAGGACGTACTGGTTTCAACACTGATTGTGGGCACCGAAATTTCCTCTTCAAATGGTGTAAACATTAAATCAAGTTCATTTCCACTTAGATCGGACAGCCACTTTGCAAGATCAGTCCCAACATTCGTGTCATCGCTCGCCATGTTTATGTTGTTGTCGTCTGCTATTGCACTTGCGTGACCTTTCGTTTGTAAATAAAAAATAGTCCCGGCGGAGCATGACCCTTCGTTGCTAGGATACACTGTCCAATAAGTAACTGTCCAATATGGGAGAATACTGGACTCGTGTGCTAATGTTATAAGGATAGGGCAGGGGCATAGGTGTATAATAATACCATTGATGGGATGCATGTACTGACTTGTATTTGGGGAATCACGGGGAGATCATGTGATAGGTCAAGGTCATATTGAATGATAGAAATGCGTGTACTGACAACCCCTATCAACTCTATCCCAAAGGGCTAATATCGGTCCCTGGCTTATCGGGTTCTGTCTGGAGTGGGTGTATGTAAAATTAGGATTTGTCCCGGAAATATAAAAAGCGGAACACGGACTTTACCGCTAAACTAGGGAAAACTCCTATCAACCCTATCACAAAGGGCTAATATCGGTCCCTGGCTTATCGGGGCCTGCTGAGAGAGTGGGGGAGTGGGTGTATGTAAAATTAGGATTTGTCCCGAAAATATAAAAAGCGGAACACGGACTTTATCCCTAAACTAGGGGAAAACACCTATCAACCCTATCCAAAAGGGGTCATATCGGTCCCCGGGCTTATCGGGGCCTGGGTGCATGGGTGGGTGCATGTAAAAGTTTCTCCAGAAAAAATATAAAAAACGGAACACGGACTTGACCCCTAAACTAGGGGAAAACTGGATTTTCCATCCGGGTTTTCCCCGGCCCGGCCCGTCCCGCCCCGCCCCGGCCGCAGCGCGCGCGAGTTACTCCGCCCGCAGCGCGCGCGCGGGTTCTCCGGCCGCACGCCTGCGCGGCATCACCGGAAGTGTGCTGGTGAACTTCGGATTATCCTAGGCCACTGATTGGCTAATACGGTGCTCAAAGCCAGTTTCACCGAATCCCCACCTGTCTGTTATAGCCTTCATGCATTATGCTCATATAGAAAACACACAAGACAGGGTGTTTTGGTCTTCGTGGTGACATGTGGGGATTCGGTCATGTCTTTCCGCACGTATAACCTCTATAGTTTTTTTCACTCCACTTGTTGCTCTTGTAACTTGTAACTCATCGTCAAATGTTGGAATGCCCGCTCTTAACCTAGACCAAAACATGTACTTGGTCTGTGGGCTGATTTCATTGGCTCTCCATTTTACTGCAGTGCTCCTGCATTGTTTTCTGGTCATTGATGGGTTACCTTTGGCCCCACCCTAGGCCACTGATTGGCTAAAACGGTGTTCAAGGCCAGTTTGACCGAATCTCCACATGTCTGTTATAGCCTTCATGCACTATGCTCATATAGAAAACACACAAGACAGGGTTTTTTGGTGAGATCTCATTTTTTTTATTCAGTGAACAACAACAACGTGAGAACAACCACGTGAAAACCGAAGCCCAGAACAGGGGGCTTGTACATTGAAAGAACTGAAGCCCAGAACAGGGGGCTTGTAAACTTAAGCCCAGAACAGGGGGCTTGTACATTGAAAGAACTTAAGCCCAGAACGAGGCTTGTACATTGAAATGATCGGCGGCCCAGTCATATACGAATACATCGCGGTCCTCGGCCTTGGGGTATTCGTCAAACATCTGTACGATGGTAGATAAGGTCCTTCCCCGGCATCGATGGTACAGGTAAAACAAGCAATATTTTCCGCACACGCTACTGGTCAGGCTTTGCAACGTTTGACTGTTCCAACACCACGTCTGTGTGCCTTGATCCATGAAGTCTGTTAAATCGGGATGGAGGGGTGGCAGCCCGTACGGGTCAAAGTATTCGCCCTGCTGTTCTGTCAAGTACACGGCCACCCAATGTTCACCGGGCCTATCCATCGGGTCCGTGTTGAGAACGTATGCAGCAGGATACATACGGTCTAATGGGAACACATCTCGGGCGAACACCCCTTGAAAGACCATACGTGTCCCTGGGTCATTCTCCAGCACGGTGGTTATCTGGTCTGTATCCATGTTAGGTGGAAAAGTCACACAGGACGTTGCGCGCCTTGTCCACTTCAATGATGTTGTCAAACTCGGCGTAGCAGATCACATTGACGGTGGTCCCGAGGGCTCGTGCAAAGTGGATTTCCAACCGTAAATTGCCTTGCTTGGCCAGGGCCAGCTGATGGTCGTTCTCTAAGGTGGGGGTGAGATCGAAACAGAACAACGTGTATCCGTTCGCGTAGTCCTCCCGACTGATCATATTCCCTTCGTCCTGGTTGATTTGACCGGTGGCTGTAACCAGGCTCTGATAGGCTCGAATGAAATTCCTGCGCCCAAAGTTCGGTGTTAAGGCCGTGGCTGGGACATGTTGTCCATCCACATGCAGGGCCACAAAATTGATGCCGAAATGTTGGAAGTCAAACGGATTCTCTGGGTAGGCTCCGCTGAAACTGGTGTTTTCCACACAGGCCAGGATCAATTACAAGCGTCTAGTCCGTCATTCATAATCCAGCCGTCGTCCATTAGAGAATATCCGCGTCCATAATCCAAAGACCTATTCCACATTCCATATAACAGTATTAGCACCAAATTCAAAAAGACAATCATAGTATGCAAAAACTTAGGCTTGTTTCCTGCAAGCGAGAAGCGGTCAACAGTTTTCAATGATGCCGGCAAGACATCATGATGTTCCAAAAATATCAAATCCGTATCGCTGATCAGTATTCTTAATCCATAATATTCGTGTAAAGTCGTCATCTAAAGAATGATTGTGAATGTTCATATGAGTACCATGAGGATCTAGAAGTACATGGTTCATACGGCCCCTAGCCCCGGGTTAAGCGGAATTAGACACAAGTTACGAAACGTCGCGCCATAGATCTTGCACGCTACGTTCGTATTTTGCTATCAGCATGCGATATAAGTTTCTGCAACAATGTTTTGTGACGTTGGGTAGTTCCCCCAGGAACAGGTTTTCTTTGTTGGCGCTCATATTTCCAGCAGGCACAGAGAACACTTTGGTTTGTACACGTCGGATAGGGTACTGGGCTGGTTTTGTTTCCAAGGCTTTCATGTGTCCCAATTGAACGGCTGGATTCGGTTTCAGTTTTCGGACATACAGGACTGCGTCTTGGATAACAATCTTATAGTCAGCTGCATGCCCGTCTACGTTAGTGGCCATCAAGGCGAAGGTCGGAGGCGCCCGTATCAGTCGGATTTTGATGGGGATCTTGTTCAAGAGGTACCGGTCTTGCATGAACATATCTGCGTGTAGTCGACCCATGAGATCCACCGAGGCACCGTTCGCAGTGAAAGCCTTTCGTTTGTTATATCCCACATTGTCCACCGTGTCCATGTGCTCGGGTGTGTCCTGGTAGAATAAAGCGGCTGTCAGCTGAGATTTTTTAGCCTCTCGTCCATACGACAACAGTGTCTCGATGTAGGCTCGATAGGGGTACGTGTTGGCCGAGTCACTGATGAGTTTGTCGCTGAGAAAAATATCCACCTGTTGAAACATCGAGTGCAGCCAGAGATTCGTCGGACCCACCGTTGCAGCTTCGATGATTCTGGAATCATCCCCATTGACGACCTTGGCTTTCACATACAAGTATGTATGGGCTAAATCCACATAGGCCGTATCCGCATTACTGATGGTGAACTCGATGGGCCCTGTTTCGTTGATGCTGGAGAGCGGGAGATGCTCCACCCATAATCCTTGTTCGGCACTGGTCTGTGTGGGCGGCACGGTCCACAAATCAAATTCACTGTTGGTGGAGGGACAGGACTCTGCGTGGATCAAGGACATGTTTAAGAAAAGATATCCTGGGTCGTCGATGTGCGTCGTCGCTGGGTCGGTCGTCGACTGGTGCGTGGTCTCGGTGGGGCAGCTCTTTTATTCCCTACGGTGCGTTGTGCTTTGGCCACCAAGACGCCTCCCGCTTCTTTGGGCCGCCGTTTCAAGTCTTCTTTGGGTGCCGTACCCCCCAAGACATCACCGGCCACTTGCAGTCCACTGCGTACCGCTTGTTTGCCGATTGCTTTCACCCCACGCGTCACCAAGGGCAGGAACGTTTTGACGATGCTGCCGAGTATGTTCCCCAGCCCATGTCCTCGTTGCATGCGTGCACCACTAAAGACCGGAAAGCCACCCCCGGCCTGTTGGGCATAATAGTCCATATAGCTGCGTGCATCGCACTCGTAAGGTACTTTCATTATGCAAAGTGAGAAGCAAGTGCTTGTCGAAAATGAAGTGTCAGCACCACTTTTCCTCGTTCGAATGCCACCGGTCGTCCCGTGTCATCTCTTATATCCACCGTGATAGTGTTGATGTCGGTTTGTCGTACGGGCAGGTAGAGCATGTGGGTGAAACTGTGGGTGATTTGATCTCCATACGTCTTTTTAATGGGGACCACCCGTAACAGAGGTGTGTTGATATCGCCCACGATGTGGTTGTCGACTACGTCCGAGTAGACGTAGAGTCCGTACATACCCGACTTCATGTCCATCGGGATCTGGCCATGGTCCTCGGATGGACCCGTGTAGGTCGCGTGAGCGAGACCCAGCATTTGCTGTAGGATAGGACTCAGTACGACACTCACGTTGGCGGTGAGAAGGATATGTGCCTTGTCGTTGTGTGCGTTGTAATCGAAGTCCACGTGATTCTTGAAGGGAAAGGATTTGATGGGTTTTGAAGTATTCGTGACCTCCCGTAGAGCCTTATAATGCAACAGTCTTGTCAGCCCACCCATGAACTCCTTGGGGGTATCGTATTGGCCTTCGGGGAGGGTGAGTCGGGTGTTTTTGCCTTCGTAGGTCACCTCGTACCACACTTCATTGGCTCGTTGTACCACGAGTAAGGGTATTGGATATCCACGAGGCCACATTCCCATCGTCCAGGTAAATGCAACGGTTGCGGTAACTGGGTGACGTACTTGGCCAAGGTGTTGTCAGGAAACACATCCAGCGAACTGTTACTGGGTAGGGTGAGGTAAAACATGGCGACTGAGCTGTCCTGCTGCTGCTGTTGGTTTTAATAGGTGTTCCAGGCCTTGGGCGGATGTGTCCGGCGTCGTGTTCGTCGCGGTGACTTGCTACGTGTCACGGCTCTGGAGATGTGGGGTGTCCTGATCAAGGGTGGTTTTTTAAAGGCCTGAAAAGAAGGTTCCCGTTGTGGTGGTGTTTTGGGGGGTGACACCGGTTCCCATTCGGCTTCCCAAGAAGGTAGTGGGCCACTCGGCGATTGCTGGATCCGCTGCATAAAGGCCCAGCGGTGGGGGTTCCCCACCAATTCCTGTGGTACATGCATGTCTTTCAAGCCTTGAGCGAAGACCTCCCATCCTCGAGGATCCGTGTGCGACCTGAGGTTGACGCATCAGGTCATTCACTAAATCCGTCATGTGGGTACCGGGCACCACCTTATTCTGTACCAGGAGTTCGCCTTTATCATTCCAAGTCATGTTAGGATTCTGTTTCATCCGTTGTAATACCAGGCCAGCTTGTTTCTTGAACGATGCAGGTACACTCTTCAGGACTTCATCTTTCACCCACTGTGGGGCTGTGGGTGGTACCCCTGGTAATGGCGGCTGTTAGAGCTGTACTGAGGTCGGCGGTGTGTCGCGTGGTGGTGGTGGTGGTGGTGGTGGTAGTGCTGGGGTAGAGAGGGTTTTGTATTGGTCCATGAACGTCATGTACCGTTGAAGCGTCTCATTGTACCGTTGTACTTTCTCGCTGTCGCTTAACCCCGGTCTTTGTAAGATCTGTTGCATCTCTTCATCGAGGGTGTTTATGGTCTTCACCGTAGGTGGAACAGGGTAGGGCGATTGGAGGTTTTGAAGGAGCCGTGGTTCGACGAGGACCATTTTTTTCGTGTGGATCATTGTCGGCCGAAGAGTCCACCCAATACTGGACCCAACACGGAAGCGGCCAACGGTGCTAAGATGGCCCCGAGAAAGCCACCTTTCTGTAACACCTTTTTCTTTTGTGTTTGAGAGACTCGCTTCTGGACTAGGGTTCGGAGACCTGTCTTATGCTTGGTCAACTTGGTCTTCTGAGCCGGAGTCAGTGGTACGTTGCCTTTTAACAGGTTGTACCCTATCTCACACAGACAGCGTACAAGGTCAGGGTCCGCACCGCGTACAATGGTTCGGACCAACTCGGGTGGGGCCGTCTTCAATACACGGAGCGTAGGGGCGTGCTTCCGTACTCGCGCAGACATCATGTACAACTAATGCTAGAACTCACAACTCTGCTCTTTTTATCCTTTTGCGGGCTACCTCCTGAATATCGAACAGAGACAAAGTCAACCATGATGTGGTATTAATTCTTTTTATTATCCCCATCATCAAACACACACACCCCAGCTGAGGGAGCCACTGTGGGTGTGTTTACATTATTTTTGCATGTAAACGTGGTGGGTCTCTCCGGGAAAGATTCCGGTCCGTAGTCGAAGGTGATCGGGGGTGGCTTGCTTGAGGTCGAAGAGCATATACCCGTGCTGAGGGGTTGTCGCATCTTTAAAGGCTTCCAACGCAAACGGTGTGCGGCCGGGATACATCTGTCTCGCCAGGTGCAGCAGTTGAGTGGTGTTTCTCGGGTTTTTGAAGACCACCAGATAGTGAGCATTTAAGCTGATGTTCCGATGTTCTTTGTTTTTACTGAACAGATTCTGCACAATGTAGATGATGCTGAACCGTCGATGATGGCTGCCTTTTCCGCCATGAGATCATCCAGAACTACCAAGGTGTCGGGTTGCAAATCGGCCAGGTTAGGTAGGCTTTCCACGAACGTGATATGGGGCATTGCTGCATACGCTGCCTGCCATTCTCCATAACACCACACGACTCGGCCAATGGGTGGGGTGATCATGCTGCCGGCGTGTTGAAGGAGCTTCCTGACGAAGTGCGTTTTGCCGGAGCCCGTCGGTCCTGCGATGACGCAAGTGAAGGGATGCTGCCACCGAGGGTCCATGGTTTGAGCTGTATGCGCTGTCGTGGTAACCCGCTCTTGTAAATTTGGTACGAGTGAACTGGAGTGGTGGTGGTGGGTACAACGCCGGTCGTCGTTGTCTGTTCACTGTGAGTGATGAAATCCGGTGGGGTTCGAGACGTAGTGGGTGTACTTGGTGTAGATGTTGACTGTATATGTGGCTTGTACGCGTGGTGTGGTGGTGATGACTGGGCTCGTTTCGATCACGGGGTTGACTGGTGTAGAGAAGGTCTGTAGACTGGTTTGACTGGTGGCTGGAGTTCCAAGTTGGTTAAGTAGAGTGCTGACATAGGCTACGTCGTAAAACACTCCTCCGTACAGCACACTCAGCAGGATTAGCACTATGGCCACAAAGCCCACTTGCGCTTTGCGCGTTTTGGGAGACGCTGTGTTCAGAGGCAGCTGCTGTTGGTCCATAGCGCCGTGTTCATGGTCGAACGTGGAATGAAGGATGATGGTAGTGGTGTCTGGCTTTATAGTCGTTTCACCTGGTTGGCCGCGACCCAGGAATTGAAGGAACTGGGCCAGCCTTGCCATTTGACGAAATGAAACAGTTTGCCACGGCGGCGTTCCGTTTTCGAAATCTGCTCCACCGTGTAGTAGTCTTGCTTTGTTTTTACGACAGGCTGTAATTCCGTGTCGTAAAACGTCCCTAGCAACGGTTCCCCTTGAAGATCTTCCAGTTCATAGACTCGCTGCTGTCGGGGTAGGCGTCGTTTAATCAGGAAGTGCTCATCGCTCCAGTTGGGCAAGTAACTTTTCTCGAACTTGCCCTTGACTTTACTGATCCGTACAGGGTCCCCGACCTTGAACACCTCCTTCGGCGTTCGCTGCGATTGCCTGGGGTACAAGACACGCCGGATTTGGGATTCATTGCGTTGGGTGACGGTAATGGGGGCTCTCTCTATACTCCGGTGATAGACTCGATTGTATCCACTCACAAGTTTCGGGAGAACATCGATGTACCGCCTTGTATTCTTATAGGTGAAATATTTATACATGCGGCCTTTGAATGTCCTGTTGAACCTTTCCACAACGGAAGCCTTGGTCTCGTTGTACGTATGGAAGAAAAACACCTTCTGGGCTTTCAGAAACTGTTCGAACGGTGTGTTGAGGAATTCCGTGCCTTCATCGGTTTGCAAATACAAGGGTTTGCGCCCGGTCTTGAAGATGTCCTTGAACGCCGCTATGAGATTCGCACCCGTTTTCGTCCGGATGGGTACCACCCACGCATACTTGGACAGGATATCGATACACGTCAAGATATACCGATTCCCATCGTTGTGTTTGGCAAAGGCGCTCATATCGACCAAATCCGCTTGCCACTGGGCATCTATACCACCCACGATGACCCGGTTCCGTAGAAAATGGCGACGGACAGATCGATGTAAGGTATAGGTGTCTTGTTTTTTTAACCAATCTCGGACTTGGGCACGTTGTATCCCCTGGGATTTGGCCGCTCGATAGAGAACCGACAATGCACTATAGGCCGCCGGACTGTCGGGACTGTAGTATAAGTTATCCAACACCTTCTCCCAGCGCTTCATGGTGACCCTGGCTCTATCGTTTATTTATAACGGTATATCTTGGGCCGGAGTTTCTTTCTGATTTTCTTCTTCGGCTTCTACCAGCATATTGTCCATGGTAAATAACCAGTCCAACTCGTCTGATGACCGCTCTTCCCCCGTAAGCACTTGATCCACATCTGCCACGGCATCTTCCAATGCAGACCATAGAACAGGGTGAAGGGTAAAATGCACTGTACCTCCATCTAGCCGATTCAATTGAGCAAAGAAGGGGCCGCGTCGGATGTACACATCGTGACACAAGTGGATGAGGTCGCCGTCCAGTTCACCAGACAACACCCGTTTGAATTTGGTTCAGCCCTCCCGGGATAGACGAATATGAGCCGGGCACGGTTGTGTAGGGTCTGCATCACAGATGTCTCCTACCTCCTCCATGATATCGACCTTATCCGCATAGACGTGCAGGAAGACCTCGGGGGTCAAGCTGAGATACGCCCGTACAGCGTCCGTCATCATCAGTACGTGAATGGTACAAGACTTGTACTGTCTCGCGTATTTATAGGAAGAACCCCGTGAGATCAAAGGATCGGGTGGTCATGTCACTGGGCTGACAGTCTAGCCGGATAATCAATGGCATCGTCGTCTGCCTCCGCTTCATTGCTAGGTTTGGTAATTTGTTCGTTGGGTTCTGCCGCTTCTTCACTCAGGGCACGAGCCCAGCCCAACTGAACAGCTGATCGCTCGTCCGGTGTAAACAGCTGGTTCACGATAGGCACCACTTTCTCGAAGGCTGTCCACAGATCGGCGTCTAGGGTGAAGCCTCGCGTAGGGTCTTGGTAACGGCCCAGGCGTGGGAAGAAGGGTCCACGGTGTACGTAGATGGCATTGTCTATGTGGATGAGGTTTCCGTCGAGCTCACCGCTCAACACCCGTTTAAATTTGATCCAGCCGTCACGGTGTAGCGTAACTGTATTCGATACGGCCTCAGCGCGCGACCAGCAAACATCTCCACGGTCTTCAACGAGGGTGACTTTATCTTCATAGACGTGTAACCCACCCGGGGTGTAAGGGGGAGGATGGCTCGTAGGACTGGTGACATGGTTGACCCAACGACGAACGGTGAATGACACACACTCTGACTGACCCTCGTATATATCGGTTGCACATAAGCGCATCTGTGGAGGCTCTGAAAAGCCGTTCTTTTTCTGTCGCTGTCATTGCCACAGCGTCAGGGTCAATAGGGCAAAGACCATTACTAGGCCAACGAGCCGTAGCTGGTTCCGGCGTGAGCGTTCGTGGCCCATAGTCCGGGCATCAAGGATGGCTGTCATAGTCCAGTATCGGTGGGTGATAGCACGCCTCTCCATCGAGTGCACTCTGTCGAGGACCGCTTCTGTGAACTCTTTCAGGATCTGGCGTCGCCCCTCGTTGTCGTCGCTTTGACCTGGATGTGACCTTTTGACCCGAAATTCATCCGCGCACTTCCGGTGATACCGCGCATTTCCGGAGAACCCGCGCGCGCTGCGGCCGGGGCGGGGCGAGCCGGGCCGAGGAAAACCCGGATGTTGCAAATCCGAACCCTACGTCTAAGGGAAAATTGGAACTCTTCTGTGTTCGGAGGTAGTTTTAGTGAAACCGGAAGTGACGTCACACACTTGCGCAGAACCCACCACAATGAATGACCCGGATGTAAACAAGTCCCCGGATGAATGAACAGGTCAGTACATGCATTCCTATCATTCAAATGACTTTGAACTATCACGTGACCTCTCCGTGATGGAAAAAACCCAGAACCAAGTGAGTACATGCATCCCACACCCAGGTCACGCCCGATTCACGCGGAAGTGATATCATACACCTGCGCACTCCCCATGATGGAAAACCCCCAGAACCAAGTCAGTACATGCATACAGTCAGACGAGGTGAAAATACTCGCTTCTGATTGGCTGTCAAAGGTCACGATATGATGGGCAATGAATGAAGCAATTCCCTAAAAATTCCCTCTTTTATACGTTTTTCCGTGACATTCGTGTCTTTTCGGCAAACTCCGTGTCTCTTCGGTCACCTCCGTGTCTTTTCGGTAACGTCCGTGACTCTTCAGGCACCTCCGTGTCTCTTCGGTAATAGGGGTTTTCCCCTAGTTTAGGGGTAAAGTCCGTGTTCCGTTTTCTATATTTTTTCTGGAGAAACTTTTACATGCACCCAGGCCCCGATAAGCCCGGGGACCGATATGACCCCTTTTGGATAGGGTTGATAGTTGTTTTCCCCTAGTTTAGGGATAAAGTCCGTGTTCCGCTTTTTATATTTTCGGGACAAATCCTAATTTTACATACACCCACTCCCCCACTCTCTCAGCAGGCCCCGATAAGCCAGGGACCGACATTAGCCCTTTGGGATAGGGTTGATAGGAGTTTTTCCCTAGTTTAGCGGTAAAGTCCGTGTTCCGCTTTTTATATTTTCGGAACAAATCCTAATTTTACATACACCCACTCCAGGCAGAACCCGATAAGCCAGGGACCGATATTAGCCCTTCGGGATAGAGTTGATAGAGGTTTTCCCCTATTTTAGAGGTAAAGTCCGTGTTCCGCTTTTTATATTTTCGAGACAAATCCTCATTTTACATACACCCACCCATGACTTGCAAAATCCTTCCGTAGGGACCCCAAGTCCCCCACTCAAATGAATGGACGGCATACAAGTCCGTACATGCACTCCTAATCACGTGACCGCCGCATGATGGAAAAAACCCAGAACCAAGTCAGTACATCCCATACAGTCATACCCAGGCCATGATGAACAGGTCAGTACACGCATTCCTATCATTCAATAAAAAGATGTCCCCGGATGTAAACCACGGATGAACAGGTCAGTACACGCATTCCTATCATTCAATATGACCTTGAACTATCACGTGATCTCCCCGTGATTCCCCAAATACAGTACACGCATCCCATCAATGGTATAGGACCCGGATATAGGTCAATCGAACGTGCAACAATGTTTCAATTCGGGGAGCCAGGTGTTCGGCACGTGACAACCCCAAGCATGATCCAAGGTCAAAGACAAGATGAAAGGATACAGGTCAACTCAAGTGCACTCATTGACCTTTGACCTCTGTCACGTGATATGCAAATTTCTGAGGTCAAAGGTCAATGCACGGGAATATCCTCGCTATATACTACTGTCGCTTATATCCCATGCCCAGTGAAATTGCCAAATGATAAACCGCGCACGCCTCTATGACCGTACACGGCACTGTTGACCTTTGTACTAGACAACACGAATAAATTATGACGTCTTCCTATGTAATTGAGTCCCGGTACATGAAAGAACTGTACTGAAGTTTTATATGGAGAGAATTACAAAGTTATTTCAAGCGTGATATATTATCGATATCACGGAGAAATGGTAGTCATTTTGTAGAGTTCTGTTTGTTCTACACGATGCGAAAAAGAAAATATATGCAGAGTTAACTGCTGATTATTGGCAAGCTTCAAAGTAGACGACTAATTAAAGTGGACAGACTATAGAGCTTGTGCCTTACTGTCAGTGAGTATTCCTTAGACGAATGTGGGAGCGAAATATCGGTACGATCGTGGTAATATCGGTACGATCGTGGTAATATCGGTACGATCGTGGTAATATCAATATGATCCTGGTAATATCGAGCAACATTCCATCGAACCTCTCGTCTAATCTCACTGACCATCTGTTACATAACTCGCGTATTTCCAGCTATCGGCGTATTCAGAACCGTCTACTTTTATTACACAGATATTTCACACACTCTCTTGGTTTTGCGTTGTCCAGGGAGAACAAAATCACTGGTGCAAACAGAATCTTAGATACGGACTATTCAGTCACGTTACGTAAGCCGTGTTATCAAATGAATTAATATCTGAATCACAATATCGATGTTCGCTTTTTGACATCAATAGCTATCAATATAGACGACATATTGTTATGACAGGGAAAACTGACGATATGAAAACCATTTACCATATAAGAGCGGGTAATATCAGCACCGAGACATGTCATATTCATTCGCAACTCCTCGTGGTTATTCACCGGAATATATCAATATTGGCTTCATGATGATTAACTATCTGCTGTTACATAGTAAAGAAAAGAGTCATTTGCCGCCATGTATTGTTGGGCATTGTAGTGTGAGACGAACTGCGAACCGCGGTCTAACGACCTACCGTTTAATTTGTGGACAAAGACAAACCTAGCTTAGAGAAATGTATATCTAGGAGATTTATTATAGAGACCAAAATAAAAAGGTAAATAAAAACAATGAGATAGTATGCGGTGAAAATACATCGATTGGTTGTTCCAAATCGGGACATAACGTGCCATTGTACTGGATGGAATACCGGCGTACAGACAAAAAAAACCATGACCCCACATGACGATATTCGACCCCATTCCTCTCATAGAATCGACATGAACTAGGTGCACGATTTGTCCGAATCTGGTGTTGTGCAAAATTATGTTGTTCTCCGAAATTTACTGCAAGATCACTGAAATGGATCGTTGTAACATCGAAAATTCTGCATCTATACCTTTCTGAAAAGCCTCTTTGGCACATTATTTATCTCGCTTAGCATAATCAGTGTAAAATTAATTCACCGAGCAAACTGGGACCGGAAATGCGTTCAGTGTTTTATTCAGTCACGTTCAATCAGGCGGTTTCCATGTTGGAAATCGCCAGTTCATGTGATTAGATGGGGTGTCACTGATTTCAGAAGCCGGAGCCAGATCCGGAGGCGGATTTACCCGGAGTCGGGGCTCGATTTTTTCTTGTTCTTGTTCTTGGCATTTTCTTGGCATTTTCATCAAGACGGTAATGCTCTTTCTCCCGGCCTTATCGGTTGAGCTAGCCGACCCCATCGGCCTTACCTGTCGATCATGGCGAGAAAGAATGAAGTCCTTCCTTGAATCCATCGTGGCCCATTTCTCCTGTTCACAAGGTCAATTTATACACCCGAAATTGACGTGAACACGGAAATCGAACATTGATAAAGTATACTGTGAAAGATTTGTGAAAGGGCCTACACGTAAAAATACCGGTTCAGTTCACAAACAGCCCGTGATGTAGGATTTTAACCCGATTTATTTGCATGCTCAAAAGTCATGCAGGTGACGGGTGATGAATAACCCAGCGTTTACGTTCTCAGATTATCGTAAGGACATTTAATAGTATTTTTAAAGGATTTTTCCTCCCTCCCAAAATTGTTTGAATAATCATTTCTTCGTTAATTTCATGTGGCCTATTTTGCGTCCATTTATCTCCCGGATACGTCCAGAATTTAAAATAAAAATTTCAGTATTTATTATCGGTAACTAAATGCGGAGCAGGAGCCGGATGTTATATTCTCGAAATATGAGAAATGGATTTCCTGATTTGGAACTCGAAAACTTCCCTTCCATAGAGTCTTCAAAGACTATTTTTGAAGAAAAAAAATGTAAGAATGGTGCATTTCGAGAGAACGATTTTATTTTAAAAGAATGTGTGATGGTTACCCGAGAATAACTCCTTCGGGAGTGACGGTAGTGAACATGATTTTCGTTTGAAAGTGAAGCGGCTGAAAGTGATTGTTATGTACTGTAAAAATGCTGAATTTTCATACCATGCTAAATGGTGATGGTCAATTGCTCTAAACTGGATTTATTGAAGTTTGAAAACGGTCGGATGTGCTCTTTCGACATTTTAGAGACATTTTCTGAAGGGATTCCCCTTTATATATAAAATATGACACCTCAAACCAAAACAATTTGAGGTGTCATATTTCATCAAAATTAAAAAATTGTGCAAATGCTTTGGTTGTATTCTACCAGTAACGTTATGTGAGCAAGTAAAAAATGCACTGAAGCAGACGTCAGTAGTAGGGGAAGGGGACGAAGGCCATTATTTTGCCGGGGGAGATAACTCTTGCATCCACCAGGGGGCGCTGTTTCCAGGTTAAAGGTATAGGGGACGCCACATCGCCTTTCACCTCTGTGGCGTCTGTGGCGCCAGGGGGCGCCACCAGCTCAAGGTCACGTGGAGGTCAAAAGCAGTTCCGGCAACCTGTAACCTTTGTATTCTTCCGCGGTCTGGTGGTGATGCCGTCACTTCCGCGGACAGAAAGTAGTCCCATGTCAACCAAGTGACTTCCAATGTTAATGTATATGGGGAATGCCTAAAAAGAGTATGGGAATAGACGTTTTGTGACAGGGGTGGGTCCCTAGTGGACCGAATGGGTCGAGTGAGGTATCAAAGTGAAGCGCTCCTCTAGGGCCATTCAGTCATGGGTGGGTGCATGTAAAATTAGGATTTTTTCCCGAAACTATAAAAAGCGGAACACGGATTTTACCCTTAAAATAGGGGAAAACACCTATCAACCCTAGCCAAAAGGGCTAATATCGGTCCCCGGGATTATTGGGACCTGCCTATCAAGTCAGTGGGGTGGGTGCATGTAAAATTAGGATTTGTCCCCGAAACTATAAAAAGCGGAACACGGACTTTACCCCTAAACTAGGGGAAAACCCCTATCAACTCTAGCCAAAAGGGTTAATATCGTGCCCCGGGCGTATCGGGGCCTGCCTATCAAGTCAATGGGGTGTGTGCATGTAAAATTAGGATTTGTCCCCGAAAATATAAAAAGCGGAACACGGACTTTACTCCTAAACTAGGGGAAAACCCCTATCAACTCTAGCCAAAAGGGCTAATATCGGTCCCCGGGCTTAGCTCCGCCTATCAAGTCAACGGGTGTGGAAAAAGCGGAACACGGACTTTACCCCTACAGTAGGGGTCTGTATTATACAATATAAGGGAAAATGCCTGTATGGGGTATGGGGATGGTCAATTTTTTTTTGTGGGTGTTACTATGGGTTGTGGGGTCTCGTTTTTCTCGTCTCGCCGAGAAAAATACAATGGGAGGGGTCCCGGAGCGAATCGGTGAAATTTTTGGGAAAAGTCACCGAGGTCTGTATATAGGCCCATAGGCTGGCCATGGGGGGGGGTATAGGTCCAACCTGGGAAATTCACACACGTTCATTGTGATATGGGTTGCTTGGATTTGTTTTTCACGTCTCGTCATTTAGAACACGATGGGAAGGGTCTCGGAGCGCAACGGTGAAATTTTTGGAAAAGTGCCATATAGCCCATATAGTCCCATACTGGCTATATGGGGGTATAGGTTCAACCTGGAAAATTCACACACTTTCATTGTGATATGGGTTGTTTGGTCTTGTTTTTCACGTCTCGTCATTTAGAACATGATGGGAAGGGTCCCGGAGCGAAACGGTGAAATTTTTGGGAAAAGCTCACCGATGTCTGTATATAGGCCCATAGGCTGGCTATGGGGGGTATAGGTCCAACCTGGGAAATTCACACACGTTCATTGTGATATGGGTTGCTTGGATTTGTTTTTCACGTCTCGTCATTTAGAACACGATGGGAAGGGTCCCGGAGCGAAACGGTGAAATTTTTGGAAAAAGTTCACCGAGGCCTGGGTAGGCCCATAGGCCTATACTGCATGGCTATGGAGGTATAGATCCATACGGGGTGAACGTTTTGGGGTCTAGGTGAGCCCCTTATGATCCTATGGTGTCGTTTGAGGTCTTATTTTGAAGCTCCCGTGGAGTTTGTAATGTATCGACTACTGGTTCGTCCGTGTGCAATAGTCTGCTCATGCGCAGTCTGGCCGTAGTATAGAAAGCAGGCATGTTGGGGGGTATGTGGTGGGGGGGGGGTGCGTTTGGGGTAGAGATGGACCACTATGGGTCCAAATGGGTTGTGGGAGGTGTCAAAGTGAAGCTTGTGTGGGGTAGAGTCAGAATGGCGTGTTTTTAAGTGCAAGTCGCGTCAATCTGCGCATGCGCAGTTGGATGTAGTAAGTAAAGTGGCCATTTTGGGGGTGCGTGGAGGTGTGTTTGGGGTAGAGAGGGACCATCCTTGGTCCGATTGTGTCGTGGGAGGTGTTATCTTGTAGCTCTCGGGGTGTACATCCCGATTTGAGGGATGTTCACGTCAATCTGTGACGTCATCGGTGACGTCATCAGTAGGAGTAGTAGTGAAAGTGGGCATTTTGGGGCAGTGAAGGAAGGTATTTGGTGTAGAGATGGACCATCCATATCTGTCACACATTATACCACATCTTTGTTGTGTTATACCATATCTGTCCTGCATTATACCATATATGTCCTGTATTATACCATACCTGTCCTATGTTATACAATATCTGTCCTGTATTATACCAAATCTGTCCTGTATTGTACCATATTTGTTCTCTATTATACTATATATGTCCTGTATTATACCAAATCTGCCCTGTATTATACAGTATCTGTCCTGTATTATACCAAATCTGTGCTGTATTATACAATATCTGTCCTGTGTTATACCATATCTGTGCTGTATTATACAATATCCGTTCTGTATTATACAATATCTGTCCAGTATTCTGCAATATTTGTTCTGTATTATACCAAATCTGTCCTGTATTATACAGTATCTGTCCTGTATTGTACCATATATGTCCTGTATTATACCATATCTGCTCTGTATTATACAATATTTCTCCTCTGTTATATCATATCTGTGCTGCATTATACCATATCTGTCCTGTATTGTACCATATATGTCCTGTATTATACCAAATCTGTGCTGTAATATACAATATTTGCCCTCTCTTATACCATATCTGTGCTGTATTATACCATATCTGTCCTGAATTATACCATATCTGTGCTGTATTATGCAATATCTGTCCTGTGTTATACAATATCTGTCCTGTATTATACCAAATCTGTCCTGTTTTGTACCAAATTTGTCCTGTGTTATACAATATATGTTCTGTATTATACCAAATCTGTACTGTATTATACAGTATCTGTCCTGTATTATACCAAATCTGTGCTGTATTATACAATATATGTTCTGTATTATACCAAATCTGTCCTGTAATATACAGTATATGTCCTGTATTATCCCAAATCTGTGCTGTGTTATACCATATCTGTCCTGTATTGTACCATATATGTCCTGTATTATACAATATATGTTCTGTATTATACAATCGGATAGCCGTTGTCGTGAATAACAACAAGTTCAGCAATGTTCATACAGTTTATTATCCCCAATGTTACATCATACCCAGGCTGGGGAGCCGCCCTGGGCATGTTTGGTATGTTCACAGCAAAACAAATTGAAATATCAAACACCATGTTTTATTATTTAACGCACCGTCACATTAGGTACAAGTGTTTACTGAGCTCAAGCCAACGATCAGCATGTAGACATATAGAGTATGTACGGCATGTTATGGTATTCATCAGTGCATGGGTGAAGCATTCAGCCGATGGGGTGGTCGGTCAGCTTGGTAACGAAAAACGTGACATTGGTCACCTTCTCCACTGTCCACTTGATGTTGGGGCGTTGTTGTTGGGCCCATTCCAAGGGATCCACGGTGTCCAGTTTCTCCAGCATCGTCTCTAGCGACACTCGGTTAATGATGGTAAACGGTTCGTCAAATACCTGGATGTTCCTGCTCGGGTAAAAGTATCGGACAATAACCAAACGCCAGATTCAATCTGAAGGCCGTAGTTTGGTCGTTGAAGATGGCTTCCACGTAGCTACGTAGACGGGCGAGGTCGGTCAGTCGGAAATTGTAGATATCTTGAATAGGGCGATGACGGTTGAAACATTGCCGTATCATGGACCAATGGCGCCGATAGATGTCACTCACTGGATGGGCGTCCTGTAAGAGATCGCTAGGAACATTTATGGGCACGTCCAGAAAATGTTCGATGTTGTCAGGCGTATGACTCGAAACCGTAACGGTGGGGTCCGGCTGGATATCCAGGCTCTTCTGAACTGTGGGTATAGGCGGGCTCTCCGTCATCGCATCACCAGTGGCGTTCGTCTCCCCGGGCTCATCTTCACTGGGTCTGACCTTCCGCGGCTCCTCTTCAGTGGAAAGTTGTCGCCCAAACCGTAGAGACGGGGCATGAATCAAACGCTGATGGCGTCTTAACTGACTGCGTCGTTTGAAGAGTTGACCACAATCCTTACAGTGTTCCGTCGCGCCCTCGTGGAATGAGCGTTCGTGGCGCAGTAAAGGATCCTTCCGATTAAATGACCGTGCGCAGGTTATACAAGTATACCGTGCATCGTTGTGGGTGGAGGCCTTGTGGCGGTGCAAGTCGTGCAGACGAGTAAACTGCTTCTGGCAAGTTGTGCAAGTGAACATCTTGGTGGTTGACAGAGTGTCTGATGAAACGGCCAGGCCGCTTCCCTTTTATAGCACGCTAGCTGGTGATCTATTTTTAGCACACTCAGTTCAACTATCCCCAAGTCGAGGGCCGAGCCGTGACATCTTCGGTAACCTCCGTGTCTCTTCGGGCACCTCCGTGACATCTTCGGTCACCTCCGTGTCTCTTCGGTCACCTCCGTAACTACCCGGCTGTTCCCGTGTAAACCCGGATGGATCTCCGTGTCTCTTCGGTGACCTCCGTGACATCTTCGGTCACCTCCGTGTCTCTTCGGTCACCTCCGTACCGTCAACGATCAGCATGTAGACATATAGAGTATGTACGGCATGTTATGGTATTCATCAGTGCATGAGTGACGCATTCAGCCGATGGGGGTGGTCGGTCAGCTTGGTAACGAAAAACGTGACATTGGTCACCCTCTCTACGACCCATTGTGTGTTGGGGCGTTGTTGTTGGGCCCATTCCAAGGGATCCACGGTGTCCAGTTTCTCCAGCATCGCCTCTAGCGACGCCCGGTTAATGATGGTAAACGGTTGGTCAAATACCCGGATGTTACTGCTCGGGTAAAAATATCGGTCTTGGTCTGTGTCCTTATGCTGCAGCACATAACCAAGCGCCAGATTCAACTTGAAGGCCGTAGTTTGATCGTTGAAGATGGCTTCCACGTAGCTGCGTAGACGGGTGAGGTCGGTCAGTCGGAAATTGTAGATATCTTGAATAGGGCGATGACGGTAGAAACAGTGCCGGATCATGGGCCAATGGCGCCGATAGATGTCACTCACTGGATGGTCTTCGTGTAACAGATCGCTAGGAACATTTATGGGTTCGTCCACGAAGTGTACTTTGCCCTCCACGTCGTACAAAATCTGGCCCAAGGTCTTGTCGTCGGAATTTGGGCGACATCATCATCGGCCCTCGTGCGATGGGTGGGAGTTCCCCCTGTCTCAATAATGATGCCTACGGGCTCTTCTACCTGCAAACGTGGCTGCGGAACAGGGTGTCGTGTGCGTTGGTGTCGCAGCAACTGACTGGTCAGTTTGAAAAGCCGACCACATTCTTCGCATGGACGCTTGGATACTTCATGGCGTGCACGTGTGTGGCGCTGTAAATGATCCGGGCGCTGAAACGACAGTGTACATATCGTACATCTATACCGGGCGGTTCCTTCGTGCTTGGTAGCCTCATGGCGGCGCAAGTCGTGCAGACGACTGAATGATTTCGAGTACGTAGTACAAGTGAACATCTTGGTGGTTGACAGAGTGTCTGATGAAACGGCCAGGCCGCTTCCCTTTTATAGCACGCTAGCTGATATCATGTTCGTGCACCTCCGTGTCTCTTCGGTGATCTCCGTGACATCT
The DNA here is from genome assembly GCA_036873755.1 of Hanleya hanleyi. Taxonomy (NCBI): domain Eukaryota; kingdom Metazoa; phylum Mollusca; class Polyplacophora; order Lepidopleurida; family Hanleyidae; genus Hanleya; species Hanleya hanleyi. The sequence continues at coordinate 120,801 of JAVTVY010032959.1, forward strand.
TCGGTGACCTCCGTGTCTCTTCGGGCATCTCCGTGACATCTTCGGTGACCTCCGTGACATCTTCGGGCACCTCCGTGTCTCTTCGGCCACCTCCGTGTCTTTTCGGGAAGTGACCGAAGAGACTCGGAAGTGAACGACATTGTGGGAAAAACCCCACAGACAGGTCAGTACATGTGCTATCATGTTCACACTCCGTCACCGAAAAGACACGGACTGAAGATGGCGGACCTCGCCCGGTGGTGGTGGTGGTGGTGGGAGCTCCCGTGTGGCAGAGCTCTTGGATCGGAGCTCTTGGAGCTCAAAGCGTGTGGAGCTCAGAGCTCGGAAGTGACATTTGCATATGACCTCTGTGAGGTCACTTCCGCTTCCGTTCACGTGACCGGAACTGACCTTTGACCCCGGCGCGCAATTTTATCCGGTATTGTTAGCGGAAAATAACTGGTTCACAGTGGGTAAAACGCAGGAGTGACTTTGAGGTTAACACAGAGGGAGTATTATGCCCTCGATGTAGGGCTATATACTATGTAGATTTGGAATCTGCCCTTACTGAGACCACCGAAGCGCCTACACCCGTAGACGATGATGACCATCCCGAAGAGGGGTCAAGTTCCCGTTGTGTCATATTACCATTTCCTCGTTTGTCTCGGACACGGGCGTACTGTGTGTTGTGTCGGCATAGAAGTCCAGGCATGAAACTGGTTCCGCCTGAAGCAAGACTGAACGTGTTCATACGTCCCATCTGGCGTATATTGCTGCAAAGGACATTTGCGTGGCAAACACTTGGAATCTGGGGTGGAAATTGACAAAACTAGTTTGCCGAACCAAACATCACATGTGGACGAAGAAGAAGTGGCTGAACTATTGGAGCAGCTCCGCAAAGCCACGCCATCATCCGCTTCCAGGAGAATCGACTTTGACTCCGATTCAATGTCTGATGAGGACATGCTATGTCTCACAGGTCTGAGGAGAAACCAGTTCCAAGATCTTGTGTCGCACGCCACGAGCATCAGGGCTACCCAATTGAGAACTGCACATCAAGCTGTGGGCATGCTGTTGATGAAACTGAGGATGGGTCTTTCTCTCAGGTGAGATACTTTTTACCTTATACAGATATTCGGCATTACTAGTTTTTCAGTAATACAGCAATGTTTTATTCGGTAAATGGAATTAGTATAGGCGGCATGAGGCATCACACTTCAGTGTTAGAAATGTTAGGCATATAGGAATAAAGTGATACTTTAACGGTTTGAGAAGTACACGAAACAGAGATTTAAAAGCAATGTTTATAACGGAGTATATTTCTATATTTCAGAGTCGTTGCCACGCTCTGCTCCCTGGAAACTAGATTCCAGGCGGCTCGGATTGTACAAGCAGCCAAAAAGGCTCTTCTAGAAGGATTCGTGCCACTTCACCTTAGGTTCGACCATATTTCTCGTGAAAACGTGATAAATGAGCATTCCACCGATTACGCTATTCAGCTTTTCAGTTCCTGGATTTTAGATTCTGTCATCTTGATCTTGGACGGTACATACATATACATCCAAAAAAGCAACAAGCATACATTTCAACGTAGATGTTTTAGTATGCACAAGCATCGCCCACTGGTCAAGCCCATGATGATAACCACGACGGACGGTTATATTGTTAATGTTGTCGGACCATACTTTGCAGATGGCAAAAACAACAACGCTGCAATAACAATCCACATGATGAAAACCAACTCTGACAACATGATGGAATGGCTGAGGGAAGGTGACATCTTCATCGTAGACCGGGGATTCAGGGATTCTTTGGCTTTCTTAGGCGTGTGTGGTTTTCAAACAGAATCCCCTGCGTTCCTAGACAGAACGTCAAAACAGTTCCAAACAGAGGAAGCCAACACAGCCAGACTGGTCACCAAAATCAGATGGGCAGGCGAGAGCGCCAACGGACGAGTGAAGAAATGGCGGTACTTTGAGAAGGTAGTACCAAATGTTGACATACCTAACATACAGGATTTTCTACGAATTGTAGCTGCAATAACAAACAAATATAGGCCTCCGTTGAAAACCAGCAGCATTGCCGACAGTGAAATGGCAAACAAAATGTTGGCACTGGCAAAGGAACCAAATGTAGTTCAAGCCCGAGTGGAGTCCCAGCCCGCATTAAGCATGGAACCTCGATTTGGACCAGAATCGACGAAATCGATGTCATTCCTAACTGTCCTGTTCTGTCCGAAGAAGACATCCGGACGCTGACTCTGGGAGTGTATCAAGTCAAGCAGGCTTCACACTACATGGACGAATATCTTCGTGAGGACAGTAGATCGATATTCATCAGTGAAGTAGACAGTGGCCTCATCCACGCGAGGATCCAATCAAGACACACAGCTACTATAAAAAACATGATCTTTGGATTCAGTGCAGCCATGCCACCATCCAGGGTTGGTATTGTTAGTGTCCAGTAGGATCCAGGACAGTGGGATGTTGCTCACACATCGCCAGCGTCGTGTGGTATTTGTCCTTTGCGCGGATGCACGACTATCGCCCGAAAGCAGACAGACACACACCCTGCATTTCGGATGCGGCCGTGTTACCGGAATCCTCCGATGAAACTGGATCGGATGCCGTCTGAGCGCATGTATTGCTTCCAGTCTTGACAATGAACTGGTAGCATCTCACTGAACTGAACTGAGGCTCTTCGTGATCTATTTTTGTAACAACTGAGTGAACATGGCACGTCTTTGTGTGTGTTTTCTTTTGTTTGTGAAATATGTTGCTAGCAATTATTTGTTGCTTAGTAAAAAACGAAATAGAGCTATATACTTATATCGTTTTACGTGTTAAATCTTTCATATCTATAATGAAATCTGCGCTGTCAGTACCAGTAGATGCATGTATCGAGGTGTCTTCGGTCTCTTATTTTGGTATCTACGTTAATCATACTTAGCTGCCAGGCGTGTGTAGAATACGTAATAGGGACAAATATTATACGGCAACATCGGTTTGCAATATTACAATGACGTAGCTCGTTAAAAGAAGTTACAGAAGTTGAAACAGAAATATCATGCTATTCTGTGGGATTTCACATATTCGCGCAGATTATTTAACTAAAAGAGGGTTGCGAATTAATATATGATACATCGAGGAATAACTAATCCTTGTTATTATTTGAAAATTGGGGAAAAATGGAATTTGGACCGAAACGAATAATTTTGTACGACTGGCTTACAAAATTGTTACTGTCGAGGAAACCTGTTCATTCAAAAATAGAACGTACCAAAATAGCACAGAGTCGGCTGTGCAGTTTACGTCATAAAGGGCAGCTGACCCGGCCTGGGGATCGTTGCACGAAACTTGCGTAAGTTACGATCGACGTAAGGACTTACACCTGCTTTGCGCTCACACTACGCCCGGCTCTACACGCGTTTCACGAACCTGGCGCAAGGCAGACGTAATTACATCAACATTTACGCAATGCGTAAGTTTCATATTTTCGCCTCTGCAATATATATCACTTGGAATTTATGTTTAATTAGTATTGGGTACAAAGTTTCGACCAGTGTGCTATAATCATAGCCGACAATGGACTTTGTAAATATTTAACCTCGATAATTACACGTCAGAGCAATCTGCGTTTGAGGCTAAGGATCGTAACTCTTGTATTCGCTCTTTTGTGAAAGGAGGTGCGAAATACTGCACATTGTCTTTGAGAGATCGTATGCTAGGGAGAGAAAAAGTAAAAGAACGACCATTTTCTGACTCCAAAAGTTTTGTACATTTTATAAGATACATAAAATTTGACAACTACGTCATGAGAGTAATCTACTACAGGCATGGTTACATGCAAGCGAAGTTGCGCTCACGCTAAGCATACTCTCGGGCAGACTTAAAGTTACGCAATAACTTACGGCTTTGCGTAAATTTAAAGGCTTTGTGACACGGGTCGGCGTAGCTACGCTCACGCTAAGTATGACTTACGCACGGACTTAGGCTTACGCACAGTTCGTGCAACGGTCCCCAGGACAATAGATAAACACACACGCCAGTGTCCGAGGGAGTTATTCTCGGGAAACCATCACACATTCTTTGCATTCGCATAACATCATCGGTTTGACGAAATATACCGCTATACGGTAAGGTGCACTTAAGCGGATGTTATTTCCTGTGGTTTCCCAAAGAAAAAAACTATCGCTATATATCTGGAGAATCTGAAGAATTGTGTTTCCTAAGACATACTATATAATTTCACAATTTGATGCATGTAAATCGACCCCGAGTTGCAGATCAACGTCTGGTTTCTTTTATGGAGGTAAACGGAGGTCCGCAGAAACCTTGATCGTGAAGTTAACATGTGCAGAGGGAAACAAAATTGTCATGGCGTTTCGTGTATTTTTAAAATGGTTTTATGGGCGGTGTGAAACAAAAAATGTCACCGGAGATTGTCTTATCGTCACTCGACCGTTTGTTTTCCAAAAGTTTATCTCATTCTCTCACACCTTCCTTCTTCCTTCTCATAATACCGAACGGCTGTATCTCGACAGTTCTCTTCATCGAAAAGAGAAAAGTATATGATCGACAGCTTCCCTTCACAACGACCCCCCACCCCCGCCGAAGTGGCAAAACTGAAAGGAGTTACATAACAGATTGACAGCATGAATATTTCATAATGTAATTTCTTTGCATAAAATTCAAACAAAAATGACTGGTTCCATTGACGGCGAAATCCTAACGAGAAGAGGCCCGTAAACCACAATTTCAATCATTTAAAAAACCTCCTGTGTCAACTTTTTGTTAAAATATTTCTTATATTAATACTTATCAACCTAATAAATAACATTATGAGAATGTAAGGAAATTATGTGGTAGTGGTCAGAGAAAGTATTGCGTTTTTTTATATCAACCATGAAATCCGTGATTAGGTATGCCCCCAAACCACAAGTTCTATCGAAACCACTGCGTCCGACATTCTTTCCAGGAAAAATTTCTCTCAGTTATATCATCCCGATGTGTTGTGACGAAAATGAAACCCGAACAAAGGAAATTTAACATTCGAAGGTGATAAGTTTGATTATATTTGTTAGCTAAGTAAAACAAGCGCTCATTTCCATCCGGCCGAGCTCAAGCTAAACAATTACCTCAACGGGAGACATATCTGCCACTAGATATTTGTCAAAAGGACAAAATTCACATTTAATGATTCACTGTTCACTGCATTTTTTTTCTTTCTTTTTTTCAAAAGTTTTCAGAAAATGAAATCATGGATCAGCAGGACAGTAAACGAGTTCCACTTCATAAGTTAATTCTCAGAAGTCGGAAACTTAAAACCAAGAGGCATGATGAGACTACAGCGCCATAACTTGAAAGCTGTTGGGAATTCTTACTTGAAACTTGCACATGAATCTAGGTCATTACATGACGTAACAGAAAAACACTAGAAGCCATCAAAATATACGAGAAAGAATGGAATATAATTAGCAGGTTTTGGAACGGACGCTTTAATAAAAATTTTGGGAAAGTTTGCATTCAATCATCACTATTTTTAGGTGCTAGTGAGAGAATATATATGTGTATTTGCCTATAAAATTTCAAGAATGTGACGATGACAGGTTTCGAGATATTAAGAAAACAGTTTTCCAGCACTATCAAGCCTTTAACCTTATCTGGCCTGGGCTTTTTGTGGACTGTCCTGACCTGGGGGGGGGGGGGGGGGGCGAAATTCCCTCCTCCCCCCTAATTATTTTTCTTACCCCTTGAGGTAGGGGGCTGAAACTTACTACAATATACCCTTGGGTCAAGCTTTTTACCAGAAAATGTAAAAAAAATTCAAGATGACCGCTATGATGGCGTCACAGTGACGTCATTTTGAAAACCATTTTTTGGTCGATTTTTCGGTCGGATTTTTCGAACTTTTTATTTATGCAATTTCTTCGCAAAAATGCATGATAAATTAGTAAATATTAATGTGATGTGAAATAAAATAGTTTTTGCTCACTTTTCATCGGGGAAAAGCAGAATTTTGAAGGAATATGACAAAAACATCACTGTTCTAATACCCCACGGGGCCGCCATCTTGAATTTATCCATGATCCTCCGCTCGGGGGGTTATGGAAATGGGCTCAAAATGACCCCAATATATGATAAATTATAAAATCAAGAAGTTTCAGCTTTCTATTTTTGTCGTCCTGGAGCGCAGATAGGGTTAACCCTTTCACCGATTAAACCCGGTGTACGGGGATAACGAGAGTGCCACTCGTACGACCATCCCCGGTTGATCGGGTTAGCTTTAAACCTGTTGGCCATCACGATGGGTACAGCATTTTTATTTTTTTGCATTCGTTTTAACGGAAACCTATCAAACACTGTATACTTCTGGAAAGTCAAAACCTTGATCAATTTGATTCTCGAAATTGTTTGTTTGTTCCGCAAAAGAAATAAAGCAAAATTAGATGTTGAACGAAAAAAATCGGAGCGAAAAATGCGTTTTCCACATACCGTGTGACGGGCCTCTCGGCAGCAAGCCGCAGAAATGAAAAAAATCATCGAAAACCTCATCCTAACTCCTGTATTTTTGATGTTACACGACTGGTAAAGCGTGGTGAATATTCCCCAGACGATTAAAACTGCCAACGACAACCGGCAAAGTTTATTTCCATATTTTTACGAGTCTTGATCCACAAAGTTTGACAACCAACTTTCTATTTCGCCCAAGATGGTTGCCGTCTTCGGACGACGAGCCAATCGGTATGCGTAATTTCGCCCACGTGACCTTCATCCGCCAGCAGATAAGAAGCGCGTAGACAGTGGCTGGAAAAATGAAATTACATCATTTTCAATCCAATCGTATCCTCCGTTTTATTTTTGTCATCCGTCCCAGGTCATGTGATGTACAGAAAGGGGAAAGCCCACACTTTCCAATGAGAGGTCAAACATTGCAAATGGCCGAGTACAACTCAAGATAAACACTGTCAAATGCGATCGAAAAAAGACGATTTCTCCGTTGAATTTTGACGTTTTCAAGTCGAGAAAGCGCATTCTCTTGAAGTAAAACCTAATTTTGTATGCTATTTGATTTATTTTGCTATAAAACTGGAGCAAATAACACCGGAGTGTTCATTGTGGAGACGGGGTCCCTATGTTTTTCTACAAATCTCAGACGCAAACACGTTTTCTAACATTCCAAAGACAACATATACAAATTTTAACAGTTCTCAGGGAATTGATCGTCAGCAGGTCACTTTTGTCAGGGGAAATAATCGGTGAAAGGGTTAAGTGGTTCCCACTTCCTCTTCGTGGTCACTTGTTGATTTGATCTTATTCAGTGGGCGTTGTCAATTCCGCTATAGCGATTCGACTGTACCACTCGAGGCATCCCTTGTTCGCAATTAAATTAATGTCGTGTTACATGACGGAGCTGGTTCATATTTGGAAAAGTTATCACTCTTGAATCAAAAGAGTTCGGACTTTCTAATATTTTGCCTGGTACTTCCAAAAAATGAGTTCTTTCGTTGACAATTTCATCATACAAATGCAACTATGGGATCAATTTATCTTCATGTCACACGCCCATTGATATTTCGGGTCATTTTATCGAGCGAAAAAACAGTCTGTGAGAAGCGCAGCCTCCAGGCGACCAATTCCCAAGCTTAACTTTTCCATTCAAGCCATTGTGTGGATTCCAGTGACCATTATCTCAACACATTTCAAAGTACTAACATTTTTGGATCGATGACGGAGCCGCTTAGGGCCCAAATAAGCTCGGAAATGTGTTCAACAGCTGCCGGTTATCAGTATAAGCAGATTTGTGAGAAGAAAAACGCGATAAAAAAGTATAGGCTAGTAACAAGCAGTTAAAGAAAACGTGTCTGCGCGTGCAAAGCGACCGAAACAATTTTTTCGCGACCAAGGCGACCAGGACCATGTATTGACTCATTTGCGGTAAGAATGGAAAGACCGTGTCATTGTACCAACAATATCTAGTTATTATCATTTTATGCATATATCTTTTATGAAGAAAAAAATTGCAAAAAAATATAGTACATTTCGGAGGACAACAGAATTTCCGACAACTCCACATTCCCTGTGGCTGACTGGTTTCCATCTCTCCATGCAAACTTTGTATTATCTTCAATACCTCTTTTCTCAGTTTATTTATCCTTGGTAAGGATTGCCTGATTATTGAACAGATATAAACTGACGAAATAGTTTTTGAATTGGTATAATCCCGTTACACATGAATTCTATTGTATATGATTGTATCACCTCAAGGTTAACCCTCACTAAATATTCGTTTCTCTTGACACTAAAATAGAGCTGGGTATAAGTGGTCAAAATCATTATTGAGCTTAGAAAACCGAAATTATTACTATAGCATAGTACTGGTCTTACCATCGCAAATTATAGTCTCATAAATATTTTGTTGATTATGTCCAAATATATGCCTTCATATGGTGGACTGTTAATCCCTGAGGCCCGCCCTCTGTACATGTCAATCGACAAATATATGTAGGTTTATTGTTTTGGTGGGAAATTTAAGCCGTACGACGTCGGACAATACAGGTTAGTTTTCATGGATATTCTTGCATTTATCAGGTTAACTCCCATGCTGAGGCGTTTACTCCATTAAACGTCCTTAATGTTCATCCATTAAGATCAGATGAGTTATTTGTTTGAGCTACTCTCTCATCACAGCTCCCGGGCTAGCGTATCTAATTCCGCTTAATCCGGTGCTAGGGGTCGTGTGGATACTTCAGTCTCCACATGAACAGCTGCAACAAAAGCGCGGCTGAGATACCAAGGCTACGTCCGAGAATCCACCGTATTCTCGGGTCTGAATGTGAGGTGCCAAGGGAAACTTTCCTGTAGAGTCATGTGGTTGATTTTTAGTCGCCAGACGTCAATCTTTCCCATCTCTTGCATATCGCTCCAATTCAAAGCATCGCACACGTATTCCTCGTTGCAGCGGTCATCTCTAAATCAATTTCCCCTGCATTTATGGTTGATCCCGTCTCTGCTCGCCAGTTAGATGAAATAGATTAACTAGCAGGGTTGTACATTGTGGCGTCCACAGTTTTGTGATAGTGTTCCCAATAGAGAGGTGATGATAGCGATCAAGGATGGGGGCTATGTGTGGTAAAGATATCTTCGAACTTACTAAACTCAAGGTTATTTTTAACATGATGGTTCTTTAAACTATAGCTTGCTTTCATGGTTGCTCAATGTCAAAATAGCTCATCACTGTTAGCATTATTGACAGAGATGAAAGCTTCTTGACTCAGGCTCTCTCCCTATCTACCTGACTACAGTTGCACGGTATGCAACATGTAATTGCTGCCATGAAAGAAAAACAAAAGAGCAAATCGTTATATCTTGTTGATATTTCATGACGTACTGAAGCAGCACCGACTCGCCCAAGTGTGGAGAGAGTTGAGTCAGCTAAAACCTGGTGACTGTACCCACCCTGGGATAGAACATCGCACTGCATATCAATCGTTTATAGTGTTGTAGTGACACCCCCGGGTGTATGTATGAAATGTACTCGCTAGACCGCTTTTGATAGCCAGGTGTGAATTAGCCTTGATCCACCTATATATGGAAAGTAGACTCGTCCATTCCTGCACTTAGCGCCTGCGCACTGTCCGACCAGTGCTCTCAGCACGAAGGAAATCCGAGAGATATTGAACTGAGCTTACCGAGAAAAGACGTGGATCAAAGTTTACCTGCTTACTAGACTTTGGTGCGCATTATTCATGGATAAGAAATACCTTATTCAAACTTGAAGAGTATTCCTGAAATAAGGTTAGGAAAACCTCTTCATTTGGTGTCAGATTTGATGCGAAACGAACCTACGTTTTGACAGGTAAATTCTGAAAACCACATTTTTGTTTGATTTTCTTGTCCTAGCAAAAAGTCAGGGAAATTTTGATTTTTTTTTTCTTTTTTCGGCTGTGGGTTACGGCCCACTTAGATTTTACTCGCTTAGCGTAAGGTCTTCTAGTCGTGAAATTGATTGTTTTGCTGGGAACCGCTCCCCTCAATGCGTGTATCAGTTACGTAATTTGCAGCTTCATGTAGTTGTAAATTGCGGCCTTGTTTGGGTCCACGAGGGTCCCAACCCTTCAAACGCGGCTTCATTGCTATTTTTGTCATTTTCGTTAGAGTAGGAATGTACAATTATTGTCTGTAAATATTATTTGGATCGGAAGGCTTTTTCTGGACTAGTTTCCCGTTTATTTTGGCGGAAAAATTCCAAATTTCTTGTTCTGTTTTTGGTAACATTTCTCGTGAATATTCAAGTTGCCTTTTGAATTTGGTGCATGTCGGGCTGGCCCATTCGTGTCCCGGTGGGTGTACGTCCTTTCTTGTTCTAATTTTTCTAGCCGTTTGTTGTATAGTTTAATTTTTTGTTGTAAATAATTGTTCCTTTCTTTGCTAGTGGCATTTATTTTCTGAAATTTTTGTTTGGACTAAATTCATTTCTTTGTGTACTTTCGGCCACTATTGAATGGCGTAATTGTGATTTGTGTGTTATACATAGTTTTTGGTTCCGATTTTCTTTAATTCGAACTCATTTCAGAACAAGTGAAAAATTTGGAAAAATTCAGGCTGTTTCATCATTTATTGTTTTTTGTTTATTTTTTTGGTATTGTTTTCTCTAAATACTTTATCGAATGAACGTAGATGAATAGATGAAATAACCCTTCTCCTGCGTTTCGACTAATTAACCCTTCAATAGTAACGGTTGGTTATTCTAGCGCACAGTGAGCAGTTAATTCATAGCATTTTTTATTTTATTTTTTTTGCATTCTGAATTCCTGTTCAGCGTGTTACACAGGCCTTCTATTTTGGTTCTAACAATCTGAAATTTGAATTTACACTTTTGCTATCCTGACTTCGTGAAATTTGAAATTCAGATTTCTATTTCAATATTCCTGACATAGTAATCGGTTCACTCTCTGTGTAATACGCTTACTTCGTAAAGGTAAAGATACAACGTTTAGACACCTTTCGGATTATTTACATTTTTCTTTTCTGGTAGGCTCAGTCGTGGCCTATGATGATTTAACATCTGACAGGATATTATTTCTTGTTAATGTTGTGCCAATGATTGGCATACTGAGGCCGATTTCTTCAACATTTCTACTATTTGTGAAGATTTTAGTGTAAATAATATCTTTAAATTTGTCCAAATATCACAACGTTAGGTTTTTACCAAATGTTCAGATTTGACTAGTGTTGACAAAAACTGGCGGTTCAACACATTATTCGTCTTGACTTGTTGGAGATTTCTCTGAATGTGTTTTACTGGTGACCACAAAAAGCATGTTCGCTATAGTATTCGTGCCATATCGCATCTTGGATTGTGCACATCCTTTATTTGTAAGCGTCGTTCAAAATTATGAGGGAAGGGAGGGATATATCAGGACAGTCATATCAAATTAATATATCCGGACGTTTATATGAAATTAATGCCCAAGCTATTCAAAATATTCGAACTCCGCTTACAAATTGGTGTGGTAGCACACATTTAATTGACCACCTTCCGGCCAAGCATCCTACAAATTCATCTGGGCATGTAAGGGGTACTGGCTCATTCAAACAGATACCAGACGCTTTTCCTTTAAGGGAGTTCTATGGGGGAGATAATGTTCCAAGAGTACAGGATGTACCTTCCTTTTGCCCCAAACTAAACAAAAGTATGAAATATCGTCATTCTGCGCATGCGCAGTATATAAAACTGAAATTCCCGCTCTTTTATGCAAATGAGATGACGTCACAGAGCTCTCGTCCAATCAGAAGCGAGTATTTTGACCCGGTGCATTATAGGCCATATCCAAGATGGCGGCGTGTAGTAGTGTTACGTGATTACAGACCCTATTGACCTACTTTTTTGTTCCCCCCGGTGGCGGAGTGTGGAGGAACCGGGAGGTCACGGGAGGGGATTCCCCAGTGGGGGTTTCCCAATGACGATCACGTGATCAAGGCATGTCTAGACTTGTTCTGGGTTGTACAGTTCTGCCATACGGAGGATGGGAAATAAATTAATTAATTAATTAATTAATTTTAATTAATTACTTGTAAAATGGCGGTGTTTTTAGACGGCGCAAGGGAGCAAACGAGGCGGTGGGGACGTCACGGGGAGAAAAAACCCTCACATTACCCTCAAAAAAACCTCTAAGCCATATAATAATAATAAACATAATCTATAGGTGTTGTACCATGTTAATAGTATCAGTCTAGCATCTGTACCACCCTAGGGTCGAGTGTTTATTGTCCCGTGTATCTCCGCAAGAAAACAACAAACAAAATGGCGGCTCCAGGATGGTGTGGGGATGCCCTTTCCATATCACGGCGTCGACAGTAGCGCCATCTGCACACATTGACGCAAGGGAGACAACTCGTGTGGCCTAAGGATATGGAAATAGCCGTGTTGGAGCTAGGGGAGCCACAAATGGACCAATGGGGTCGAGTGAGGTATCAAAGTGAAGCTGAGGTGAAGGGGCATCTAATGGGCTGGGTGTGGGATTGAAATAGCGGTATTCTGCGCATGCGCGGTGGCCGAAGGGTATGGAAATAGCCGTGTTGGAGCTAGGGGAGCCCCTGATGGTCCAATGGGATCGAGTGAGGTATTAAAGTGAAGCCTAGGTGAGGGAGCCTCTGATGGACTGGGTGTGGGGTTGAAATATCGCCATTCTGCGCATGCGCGGTGGCCCGAGGGTATGAAAATAGACGTGTTGGAGCTAGCGAAGCCAATAATGGTCCGATGGGGTCGAGTGAGGTATCAAAGTGAAGCTTATGTGAAGGGGCATCTGACTCGACTAGTGGGTTGAAATAGCGACATTCTGCGCATGCGCGGTGGCCCAAGGGTATGGAAATAGCCGTGTTGGAGCTAGGGGAGCCACAAATGGTCCAATGGGATCGAGTGAGGTATCAAAGTGAAGCATTCGTGAAGGGGCATCTAATGGGCTGGGTATGGGGTTGAACTATCGGCATTCTGCGCATGCGCGGTGGCCCAAGGGTATGGAAATAGACGTTTTGGTATCTAGGGGAGCCCCTAATGGACCGATGGAGTTGTATGAGGTATCCATGTGAAGCATTCGTGAAGGGTCATCTGATGGGTTGGGTGTGCGGTAGGAATATCATTCTGCGCATGCGCAGACGCAATGCGGAGCTCTCGTCCAATCAGAAGCGAGTATTTCAAATCCGTCACAGAGCTCTCAGCCAATCAGAAGCGAGTATTTTGACCCGGTGCATTATGGGCCATATCCAAGATGGCGGCACGTATGTTCAAGATGGTGGCACATCCGGTGTCGAAAACTGGCCATTTCGTCGGGATGTGTCGAAAACTGGACCCTGTATGGGTCCCGCTAGCGCCTTGACGCCATGATATAGACCGGAGAGAGAAAACAACAACAACAAGGATGACACATGAGGGAACAACAACAACAACAAGTTTTTTTTCATATAGTTTATTTTCCCCTTCCATCATAACATACCCACGCTGGGGGAGCCGCGTTGGGTATGTTTACAATTCAAGAAAGACTCTTGTCCAATCAGAGACCGCCATTTGCATCTGTCCTATTCGTTCCTGTCCGTTAGATGTATTCTTGTCCAATCAGAAGTCGCCATTTCAGAGAGTTCCTTCTTCGGTCATGTTCATTCTGAACCGTTTATTCTAATCATCGTCGGACAGGCCTGGATATTCTTCGGGCAGCATGTCCTGAAACAGTTGTTTGCGCATTCTGATCGCATTTTCCAGGGCCTCTGTGGATGGTAGCCCCATATCCTCTTCCAAGTGACGCTTGGTCTTCATGATGGACCTGTGCGTGGGGTCCCCTTTCATTTCAAGCGGTAGTAAGGTATACTGTTCATAGATCGCCATGGCTGTTTTCCTGATGCGGGGGCGCATTTGGGTGTACGTCTGTTGTAAATTATCCTCTCCGGCGTCCTCGATCGCTTCAGCGTGAGTATTGATAGCAGCTGTCACAATACGATCCCAGAAGGTAGGTTCTGCCTCACTTTCCTGGGATGTAGGCTGACTCTCTGAGGTCAAGCTCTCCATATCAGTAGATATACTGTCAGCAATCTTGGATTCGGTATCAGTCGATGCACTCTCATCAATCTCTGTATCAGTATCTGCCTCTACGGGCTCCTCGGCGTCTTCAATCCCATGTATATTTTTCTCGTGTCGCGTCATATCGTAATGTCTGGTGAACGTGCGTTCACACTCAGAACAAGTATAAGCCATGTTGACGGTTGAACGTCGACTGTGCGTGTTTTGGGAATACGCTCGCTTTTATAGACAGTAACGGTCATCGACGCTTAGCTCAACGCTTCAACGCCCTGGTGAATTAGCTCAAAAGCTCTGATTTCATGGAATTGACATCAATTCATCGAAATGCAGTGACGCCCGTCAACGCCCGTCGTTACGCCTTAACGCTCGTCTCAACGCTTTAACACACTTTCTTAACGCTTTAACGACGTTTAATGATGCGTTCGAACAAATGTTTCTTTTGTACTATTGCTCTGACACACGCCGCTTTCCAGTTCATGCCCGAGGTTTTCAACATCGACGCTGTTCTTTCAATTTCCATATGGACTGGATCCTTATCCAACAATTTCATATGGGTCAGTAAGTCGACATACTGCTGACGTAAAGCCCGTCGTAGCCTGGGTGCCAATCTGTTATGGGCTAAAATTGCAGCTTCCTCTTTCGAATATCCTTTGCGTTGAAACTTGTTTCCTGTGGCCTCCAAAATCTCGCCCATCTCGGCGTCCATACTTTCTTTGAACAAATCTTTCCATAGCCTCGAGTTCACATTATGTTCTTCAACCTGGGGTTGGGCCTTCACGGTTGGATGATATTCCGGGACTGGTGATATGAAGAAGGCCCGCTGTACTGGGGTGGGTTGCTGCTTCACCAAATGTGGACTCGGTGGATGGTGTAGGGGCTGTGGTGATTCCTCGCCGGGTAGCAGGTGGGTCGTCAGCCGGCGATCTTCGGGGGTATGGGTTTTTAAATCTACGAACAGGTAGCCGTACGGACGACTTGTCGCTTCTTGAAACGCCTGCATGAAATGGTCGATGTTCTGAGGATAAATTCGACTACCAAACACACGAATTTGTGCTCTGTCGATGGGGTTTGAGAACAACACAAAGTATTGGCAGTTCAAGGCAATATCTCTGGACGCCTTCCCTTGAGGAAAGAGATTCTGGGTCAAATAGATGACGGACAGATTGCGATGATGGAACCCTTTGGTGAATAGGTCGGCGATTTTCGAATTGTCCTTGGCCGCACTCATCAGATCATCTAGCACTACCACGTTGGTCTGCTCGGGGTCAAAGTAATACGGTTCGTCTATGTCATGAGGAATCCCTGGGACGAAACTCACATTCTGAAATCGCGTAGTTTCGTAGGCGGGCTGCCATTGGCTATAACACCAAACAACACGTGTCGGAGCTGGGGTTGCCACACCTTCCTCTAAGAACTTCATTACCCAGGACGTCTTTCCACAAGCCGTAGGGCCGCTCACCGTCATCGTGTAGGATGCTCTACTGCACTTGCTGGACCTATAGCGGGACTCGGTGGTGTCTCTTGGTTGTGTTTGCCTTGAATGTGCCTGATCATACTATCGCGACGAGAGAAGGTTCTCTGACAGAACGTACACGTACACGACATGTTGATCTGTCGACCAATACATAAGGACTGATGAGGGACAAATGTTCATTCTTATATGTACAGACACCACCACCACACACTACCACACACACACACACACACACACACACACACACCACCACCACCACCACCACCACCGCCACCACTGGGCGTTGACGGGC